>APFE031429160.1:0-22396 GCA_000404065.3 Pinus taeda | reverse complement strand
AAAGGAGCGCCCTTCCCCTCTTTCTTCCAGCCTCCCAACCAAATTCTGCAATTGACTGTGCATTTAACCAAGGGCAGCCATCTCTACAGATAGAACGTAGTCTGTGATTTCTTAAGGAAGACTAAAACCAGTGCTCTACTGTCTGTTACTCCAAAAAGCTCTAAACTCAAGTTAAAGGTCACTTAACAAACTGAAAATGGAGGCTCCAGTGGCCTTGAATGTTGCACCGTTGAATGCACCACATAAGGAGTTGGAATGGATACCCCTTGCTGACAAGGACTTTCAAATTAAGGATATGATGGGTCTCAAGCCTCACTTGCAAGCCTTTTGTGAAATTAGAAATAGCCACAGGAACAACACTGATGTCCTGGGAATTTGGGAATCCAACATGCCTATCTATTAGCTCCCTTCAGTGAATGTGCTCCCTCATTTCATCCATTTATGCTGTGCAAACTATGATCCTACACAAAGAGCAATCCTGACCCCATCTAGATCTGTACTCTTCTATATTACTCCTCAGTCTACAAATGAGATGTTGAACTTCGAGCCAACCCAGCCTTTGGTTCCTCTCACCATGAAACTTTCTCTTGATCAAGGTGCCAAGCTGCCTAGCTCAGAGATAACAAGAGTTGCTCAGTTGTTTATGCTACCAAAGTGCCAGCCTGATCATCCTCCTCCTTATCACCAAGTCTGGTTCAATGAGGTAGGGAAACTCCTTATAGACATGATATCCTACATTTTAGGATGCAAAACCAGTGAGTATGTTGATGAAACTGTGTTAGTATTGATGTCCATATTCACTTCAGGACAGCCCCCTGTTGTCAAGTATGACTATGCCACCTTCATAGCAAATAAAATGCATGAGCAATTCGTGATTTTGGAGAGAGAAAGGGTGTTCAAATATACATCATATATATATCATTTACTGTTGTACTATCATCCTGATAGTTTCCAAGTTCCTCTTAAAAGACTAGACCCCAAAGGAGGGAGGAGGTCTGTGATTTTCTGGACCTCAGTTTTCCATGAAGTTCACCTTTCCCCTTATACATATTGTGAGTTCATTGACCTGTTCATATACCCAGCCACGTCCCTGTTGATGATGACTCCTCCTGACAGGCTCTCTGCTGAAATGTAGAGGATTTTACATCTCTCAAAGGGCTACAGTATTGGTGACTGGTATTTTTACCAAAACCACACAATGATCAGGATTTATGGCTGTGAATTGGCCCCCTACAGACTGCCAAAATATGTCCCTATGAGACTCTTCGCCCTGGAATACTACCAGCAGTTTAGTAGTTCAGATTTGACTCATTTCCATGGTAATAGAAAAAGGGCACAACTCAAGATAAGACATCAATTGGGCCCTTTTATCTTCAATAAGAGGGAAGAAGCCTGGGCAGACACAGATAAGATACTAAAAGATGAACTTATGCTAAAACAAAGCTTTCATTGGGCACCATATGACCCTGAACATTTCATAAGCTTTAGAAGAGTCAAAAACAAGCTTGCAGGATATGTGCACCACAAAATCCCTCAGATTGAACAATATGCTAATCGACAGGAATGGGTAGAGGGTACACTAGTTGAAGAGCTTACTGAAGAAGAGAGATTAGAAAAAGAAATGAAAGACTTTGAGAATATAATTGACTTGGATTCTTTTGGATAGGTCCCTTTCACACTGCCACAACACATTAGGATGAGTTCATCATCTGCCACACCTTCACAACAACCTGCCCAAGAGACTACTCCAGCTGTAGGAAAAGGAAAAGAAGTACAACATTCAGAGCAGCAAAAGACAATGGCAGATCAGCGAGATCCAACCCAGCAAAAAGGGCAAGAGCAAGGCCCTTCAACACAAGCAAAGGTAACAGAAATCCCCGTGCTACAAACTCCTCTTAATGAGGAAAGAGCCAAAAAAAGGGACAGACCAGAAGAGACACCCACAGGGGCATCCACAGAACAGCAAGGGGAAAAGAGGCAAAGGTTGAACCCCTACTCTGAAGAAGAATTTACAGAGGAGACAACAGGCAACCAAAGGGGTGAGGGAACATCTGAACAGTAGATTCCTCCATTTTTGGAAACATCTACTAGCTCATTTCAGCAAGAGCAAGAGAGACAGCATGGTGTGGAGGTTACATCCACCAAGCAACAGAGCAAGCAAGGCTCTGACATCAAGAGAGCATTCACTGAAATCAAGGCCAGAAATGAGTCGGTAAGGTTCTAGTTATATAACCAATTGCTAAGAATGGCTCCCACCAATCAACAAAGGCTAATGGCAGCCTATGATATCTAAGCAGGGAAGATGACCCTTAGTCACTTCAGGCCCACCACACAGCAGCCATAGTCAGTTGCTGATTATATCAGGACCAATCTGGAAGTTCTTGCTAAAGATATCCACCCAATGGACCAGATTGAGTTACACAAACAAACCGGAGAAATGGTATACTCTAGCTTGGCAGACAAAGCATTACTGGCTCATAAACTGCAGAATTCATTGTATAATACTTCTGCCAATTGGAACTGGAAAAGGCCTCCTCATTAGCCAAGGATAACAGAATTAAATCCTTGGAGGAGATTATCATGGAATTGGGACATGACTCCAAGGATCCCAAGGGCACACAGGCCTTAATTAAAAAGAAAGAAGAAGACATAACATCCCTCAGAAGACAACTCAAGCTGCTAGTTACAATACACCCGCAGACCACAGAAGTGGCACAGCAAAGAGAAGAGGAGGATGTGGTAAGTTTATTAATGAGGATGAATCAAAGACTGCTGGAGACAGAGAAAGCCTTGGAGATAGAACTGCAAGGAAAATAGGGAGAGTTGGCCTCTCAGCCAGCTCAAACAGCTCCTAATCTTACATTTCCTCCTCCTATAGTCACCATAGCAGCCCCTCCTACTGATCCAGCATCAACAGCAGGTACCTCAACTTCAGCAACAACTACAGCAGCAGTAGGAAAAGATGCCATCTTGAGTATGGAAGATATGATGAAAGAAATAAAGGCTTTGGAAATCCAAATGGCAGAATTAAAAGAAGCCAAGGAAAAACTAGCCAAGATTGAGGTCAGTTATGACAAATCAAAAATGACTTTGGCTAAGAAGACAAGAGAAGTAAAGGCCCTGGAAAATAAAATAAAAGCCATAGAAAAGGACCTTACTCTTCACAAAACTCTAGCAGAAATCAAAACTATTTTGTGGGATAAAATTGGCCAGTCCATTACTGATCAATGGACATCAATACAGACTATTTTTGACTAGATGGAATTGATAGGGATAGCTCAATATGAGACTCAAAAAGCCAGAGCATTATTGGCAAACAAGCCCGAGCAGGCCAATCAACTAATTCACTTTTTGAATCCTCATACAAGTGAGCAGCTAGCAACTCTAGATATTCAGAACAGAACAGACACTATTTTGAGAGTGAAAAAGGTGTTGACTATGAGGAATTTTGTACAAACTGTAGAAAGAAAATGCCAAGAAAATGGAAACAGAAATAAATGCCTTCAGACAAAAGTTTGCAGTGTTGCAGAGCAAAGGGTTAGCCGGCTTATTCACCAGCAATGGGTGGCTGTTAAAACCTGAACAATATACTCACAAGCTAAATACCTATGTTACGGATCAAACTACAACATTATCAAGCATTACAGAAGAGACAGTGCCTCCCTCTGGACAAAGTTTATATGACAAATTAGAAAATTTATTTTTCATTGAACATGAGATAGCACATCTCTTTGAAGTCTAGCCAAATTATTATAGATATACTGAAGCTGATGAGACATTGATTAAACTGAAAAAGCATCAATTACCAACAGATCAATGGTGGCAGAGCATGCTTGAGGTCTTTCCAAGTTACTTTTGATTCTCTTTTTGTAAATTGTCTGCATTAAAAGTAAATTACAATGTATGGGTCTCATATCAAAAAATCAAATGGACAAAGGATGGAATTCGCGCTAAAAGCGTTGAGGCAAGCTCAGGAACAGGTGGCAAGTGACAGCACATCCGGAACGCAAATCAGGGAAACAACCATCAGCCGACTACTTAAGCCAAAAAGTCAGCAATAATGGGACACCTAAGGCAGCCAGTACAACATAGTTACTCCTTCATTCATTTCTGCTCGGTTTTCCACATCAGTTATTGCCTCTGCCAAAGTAGATGGATAAATTTATTACTTGATATTTTCCTACGGGATATTTTGTAAACTCTTTTATAAATGCCTCCTCAAGTGATGTATTGTTGTTGGCTGGTGAATATCATTTTGGACCTACACTGTATGTTTTTGAGAACTCTTCTGAAATAAAAATTGCTGGAATGCTTTGTTGGTGAAATTGCTGGTTATGGAATCAATGGCAGAAATATATATTGCAGAATTCTCGTGTTAATACATGGATCAATAAGTCTTCTTACTCTTGTGTTACTGTATTTTTGTTTTATTTACCATCTAAAATATCATACTCTAAGTTACAGGAAAAAAGGATAACCCAGAATTTACTTTGTTGTACTCTGTGTTCAATTCCTGTAATTTTTATGTTTTCTACAGGACTAGCATAGGCAAGAATTCTTGACTGCTCTTGTCTCCCTGGTTCTTTCACTCTAAATATCATCAAGGAATTCTTAACTGCTCCCTGATAATGTTTATACAATTTCCCTCTGTTAACATAATGAAATATTCTTGATTGCCTTTCATTCCCTGACACCACTTCATCTTAATTCCAACTTGAATATTCTTCCATGGGTAATTATCTTGCTTTGTAGTTCTTCCTCTTGCCAAAGAAACCATACCCAGAAGTTATTTTTCATTAGACTCCATCAACCGAATGGTCTGAACTTCTCTCATATTACAGCCCTGCTCTACTGAATGTCATCTTCCAAACACCAAACAAAACTTGTGCTCCATAACTAGCTTAACACATAATCAAACAAATCTAAATCATAAAGAGAGAGCCCTCTCTGGTTGCAGATTGGCTAGGATCTACAGCTAAAAGATTGGTTAGTGGTTACCTCAGTCGTATTCCCTTCTGGAGGCAGGGAACAACCTGAGTGATAACATAATTGGCGACTCCACTCGGGACCTGAATGACTGTTTGTTACTACTGTCTATTTTCTAAAGCTACAAATGGAGCCTGAAGTTAGCCAGGTAGAATTTGAAACTGTTTTTGCTGTGCATTTACGGGAGTAAATAAACGCTGCTTCAGTCAATCTCCAGTCTAGTTTTAGGCTTTAAACAGCTCTCCCAAAGATTTGATCAGTCTCCCTATTTTAACATATTCAAAGGTAAGCCCAAAGCCTCCTATATTTCTAAAAATCTTCCTTCAAAATATTGTATAAATTTGTAATCTTCAAAAAACTTCTAGAAAATACCAAAAACAGATTTAGAAGCTGGCTCCAAAAAAGAAAACTCGTTACATCAGATCAAATCTAGATCGTAATCCTCCAGCTATTTTTGAAAATTCTAACTTGATCCCTAAAACCCTTAGGAGACAAGAAAGTCTAGAATCTACTGATTTAGACCTTGATATACTTCAACAAAACCTTACAAAATCTGAGCTGACCCCTAGGAGAGCAGCAGTCCTTTCTGTCAACACTACAGCCTCTCCAAGTTCTTCATCCACACCTCAAAGTATTCTCTCCACTCCCCCATCCACTGCTCATATTTCCACTCCTATCCCTGTTGTTCCAGCTATCTTATTCCTTCCTTCTGTCCCATTTATCCCTATAAATATGGCTAACTGATATGCTTCCTTGCAGTTGCCTGCAAATCCAGGGGCTATGCCTCAAGACTACCAAAGCAAAATCACCTACTTTGACGGTACTGGCTCCTATACAGCTCAACAACACACCAAGAAAATGCAAGATTATTTTGAGAACTATGAAATTGATGATGATGATGTGAGAATGAAGATCTTTTTCCAAAGTCTGACTGGTGATGTAAGGACTTGGTTTAGAGCACTTGTTGTAAATTCTATAGCTAATCTGGAAGCCCTTTATCAATCCTTCTTAAACAGATGGGAAAAGAAGAAAGACCCTTTACACATTTTAACTTAATATGACAACTTGAAAAGGGGCCCACAAGAAACCGTTCAAGACTACTGTGCCAGGTTCAATAATGTCTATAATGCTATTCCTCAGAACCTTAGACCTCCACTTGACTTAGCCTTGATCAAATTCCCTGAGGGATTTGATTCTTACATGGCATATCAACTGAGGGAAAGAGCCCCTCTAAGCTTAGCTGACATGCAGAATATAGCTATTAGCATGGAGGCAAACCTAATTACTAAACAAAATCGGGTGAGAGCTAAAAGAAGAACAACTTTAAAAGAAGAGCCTTTTGCATTTGAGCAAAAGCTAGATGCAATCATTAAAGGTATGGACAGACTGGGAGATAGAGTGGAAACTATTGAAAGGAAATCATCCTGAGAAGGGCAACCAAGTAACACAGCAAGAAACCCAAACTTTAGAAAAAATCAAAACCCAAATGCTGGAAGGACTGGCCCTGACCAGAACATCAGACCTCCATTTCAAGAGAATTATGTCGAAGCCTCAACCTCTAGTGAGCCAACAGAGGACACCCAAATCAATCTAATGGGTTTAAATAGTGAGAAACAAATTTTCTTGACACGGGATGATCAAGAGGCTCATAATTTCAATCAATTTCAAACCAAGTCTGGAGAATCATTTGATTTCAGAGAAGGCTATGATGCAGTGGTTTATGAGGTTCATAAACAATACAAATTAAGAAGTAGAACAATAAGTGTACCTGAACCTAGCAAATTGAAAGATACCAAACAACCCAAGAGAGCTAAGGATACTTCTCCCCTCACACAACTCCCTGCTGAAGCGGACCTCAACCCAAAAGAGCCCATCATAGAGGACATTTCAGACTTACAACCATCAAATAATCAGCCATCTTCCTTCTCTTTTCCAAAAGAAAGTCTAAATAGATCTGCTGTAGTAAATTCTAAAACAGACGCAGTTCCTAACAACAGTGCTGATAGAGAAAGGAACATGGAAAACACAACAGAAAAGGAAACGTTTGCTGTCCACAACACAAGAATTCAAGTGGAAAAACCCTTCAACCTAGAAATAGAAATAGGCAAGTTAAAAATATCCATTCCACTGTCCGAATTGGCTAAACATGAGGTTTATAGGGAACAAATTAATAGGTCACTTCAAATATCAGAGAATAGGGATGCGGTCAATGTTTTAGATGACCAACCAGAACTGATTTTTGGTCCTGAAGTCAATGGTAAAGCAGTAGATGGAGGAGTTCCTCCATTCTATGTTAGCCTAAACATTCATGACAAAGTGCTACATAACGCAATGTTTGATTCAGGAGCTTCCCATAATCTAATGCCCAAGTCCGTGATGGAAAATTTAGATCTAGACATCACAAGGCCCTACAAAGACCTATTTTCTTTTGATTCTAGCTAGGTCAGGTGTCTAGGCCTAATTAAAGACCTCTGTGTATCTTTAGTACAATATCTAGCCAAGACAATCTTGATGGATGTGGTGGTAGCCAATATCCCACCTAAATATGGCATGCTCTTATCCAGATCTTGGGGTGCAAAACTCCAAGGATCTTTGCAACTAGATATGTCATATGCCACCATTTCAGTCTTTGGCCATCCAAAGAGATTGTACCAGGAAACATTGATGAAATATGTGGTTAGTAGTCAAGAGAAACCCCAAAACTTCCCAATCTATTCTATGCATTCTGATATGGATTCATTCATCTTATACAATGCTGAGATGTGTCCCAAAACTGATGTCAAACTCCTAAAAACATCACAGACAAAAAGCATAAATGAGCAATCTAGTGCCCAAGATCAAAAAATTGTTGACATCATTGATGCAACAAGTGAACAAGACATACCATATGAGCTACAAAATCCAAATCTGCCCACTGAGCAAGTTTCCAAAACTCCTAAAACTAGTGGTATTCAAAGAATCTTATGGTACTTAGAGTTTGATGGGTTAGTGAACAAATTGGGAGCAAGGGCAGGGATTTGGATACACAACATGCAAAATGACCATGCTCAAGGTCATGCATATAGGCTAAATTTCAGGTGTACAAACAATATGGCCCAATATGAAGCCCTTTTGCTGGGACTTAAACTGATTAAAAGTCTAGGGGTGACCAAGATTTCAATTATAGAGGACTCAGATTTGATAATACAACAAATGAAGGGAAAATTTGTTACAAATGATCCTAGGCTAAGAGCTTACAGGGGTGCAGCCATTGAAATACTGAACACCTTCTTAGAATCTCAGCTCACCAAAATTCCAAGAAAACACAATTTACATGCACATAGTTTGGCAACTTTTGCCGCACTTGCAAGCTACCATTTGAGCCCAATCACCACTTCACTGCTGAAATTAAACACAGGCCCTTTGTCCCAGATAATGTAAAAAATTGGCAAGTATTTGAAAATGATACACGATTCAATAATTTCCTCACTCTAAAAGAGGAATTCTCAAGTACGAACATAGACACAAGCACTATTGATGATCAACAGCAAATAAACGAAATTGAGCAAAATATATCAGCTGAAACAACAAATCTGATTTTGCATCCAACAACTTTTGATAACAAAAATCTACAAGAGCTGAAGCAAATGGATCTTGATGAAATGGTTGAGGGAGAATAAGAAGTAATTGAACTAAAGGATAATTTTCTGCCCACAGGCCTAACTCCTTTGGAGGATATATTTGATTCAAATGATATTCCGAGAAAGCCAAAAATGCAACCACTAAATGCAGAAATTGAGCACTGAAATATTGGAACCACAGAAAATCCCAAACTGGTGAAACTGTCCAAAACATTGCCTCCTAATCAAAAGCTAAAATACATTGAGTTGTTTAAAGAGTTCCAGGATGTCTTTGCATGGAGCTATGAGGACCTCAAGTCCTATGACACTTCTATCATCCAACATACAATACCCTTGAAAGAAAATCAAAAACCTTTTAAGCAAAAGCTAAGAAGAGTTAATCCAGTCCTCTTTCCTCTCATTGAAAAAGAGGTTAAAAGAATGTATTAGGCTGGAATAATTGCACCTATTAGGTTTTCAGAATGGATTTCAAATCTCGTGCCCACTAGGAAGAAAACCGGAGAGATAAGACTCTGTGTTGACTTAAGAAATTTGAATAAAGTCTCTCTCAAAGACCACTACCCCTTACCAAAAATGGATCATATCCTACAAAGGGTAGTAGGAGCTTCTAGGATCTCACTGTTAGATGGCTTCTCAAGATTTAATCAGATTTTAGTCCACCCCGATGATCAAGACAAAACGGCCTTTACAACACCTTGGGGAACCTTTAAACATGTAAAGATGCCTTTTGGACTTAAAAATGCAGGGGCTACATTCCAACGAGCAATGGACATAGCCTTCGCAAAAGAGATCCATGATTTCTTAGTCATATGTCTTGATGATCTCACTGCTTTTTCAAAATCAGACCAAGAACATCTAGAACATTTGAGACAAGTGTTCCTAATTTGCAGAAAATATGGCATATCATTAAACCCAAAGAAATCATTCTTTGGCCTAGAAGAAGGTAAACTCCTAGGTCACATAATTTCAAAAGATGGCATAAGAATAGATCCAGACAGAATACAAGCTATTCTCCAAGTCCCTCACCTAAGAAACATCAAGGAACTACAAGCCTTTCTAGGGAAGATCAATTTCCTAAGAAGATTCATTCCCAATTTGGCCAAGCTAATTAGACTGTTGAATAATATGCTGAAGAAAGATTCTAAGTCAAATGGACAATAGAAGCTAAACAAGCCTTTGAGGAAATCAAAATAGCTTTAACAAAAACACTTGTTCTCACAAGCCCCAAGTTTGATAGAGATTTCATAATCTTTTATTTTGCATCTAAGCATACTATTGATGTTGTCCTATTGCAAAAGGATGACCAAGGATGTGAGAAGCCCATTGCTTTCTTCAGCAAAGCAATTAGAGATGCTCCACTCAAATATCAAATCATGGAGAAACAGGCCTATGCCCTTGTAAAGGCCATCAAGGATTTCAAAGTTTATATATTGTACTCTCATGTGATCGCCTACGTTCCAAATGCGGTGGTCAAAGATATTCTAACTCAAGAAGGAATTGAAGGTAAAAGGGGAAAATGGATAGCCAACATTTTAGAGTATGACATTGAAATTAAGCCAACAAAACTCATAAAAGGACAAGGGTTAGCTAAATTAATGACTGAAACCAACTTCCAAGCCCTTGACATCAATGAACTAGATAACGAACAGGAGATGGCGACTCTACAAATCAATCAAGACTTTTTACAATCACCTTGGTATACTGACATATGTTTTGTATTATTAAACCTGTAAGCTCCTCTAGGGTTATCCAGGACTAAAAAGCGATTCTTAAAAATGAAAGCTTCAAAGTTTTGTATTATAGACAATGTTTTATTTTGGAAAAATCATGAAGGTATTTTGCTTAATTGCCTAATTCAGGATGAAACTGGAAAAATACTCAAGAAATTTCATGCAGGGGACTGCGGAGGACACTTGTATTGGAAATCAACAGCTGATAAAATTCTAAGAGCTCGTTTTTATTGGCCCTCCTTTTTTGCTGATGTGAAAAAATTTGTAGTTTCTTGCCATAAATGCCAGATCTTTGAAGGCAAAAGAAAGTTGTTACTTTTACCTCTCAAACCCATTTCAACCGAAAGGCCATTTCAACAATGGGGTTTAGATTTCATTAGAGAAATTCATCCTTCCTCTTCTGGACAACACAAGTGGATTTTGATTGCCATAGACTACTTTACCAAATGGATAGAAGCTATCCCTTATAGGCAAGCCAATGACTCAATCATCATGCAATTC
This sequence comes from Pinus taeda, assembly GCA_000404065.3. Taxonomy (NCBI): domain Eukaryota; kingdom Viridiplantae; phylum Streptophyta; class Pinopsida; order Pinales; family Pinaceae; genus Pinus; species Pinus taeda. Next base: position 11,559 of record APFE031429160.1, on the reverse strand, counting down.
TTAGAAACCAATATTTTGTCTAGATTTGGCTATCCAGAAAAGATTATTACAGACAATGCTGCTGCCTTTAAGTCCAAAAGAATGATCAATTTTTGTCACAAGTAACATATTACCTTAGGCCACTCCAAAGCCTATTACCCTCAAGGTAATGGCCTAGCCGAATCATCCAATAAAAGCCTAATCAACATCATCAAAAAAGTCTTGGAGGAGAATAAAAAGAATTGGCATAAAAAACGGGTAAATGCACTGTGGGCAGACAGATTGACCACCAAAAGATCTATTGGAACCAGTCCATATGAATTGGTTTATGGCATGGAGGTTGTGTTCCCCTCATCCTTGGGAACCCCTGTGATCAAATTGTTGCAAGAGTTACAAGCAGAACCCAATGACATTCAAAGGAGAATCAATCAAACTATTCACTTGCAACAAACTAGAGAGGAAGTATATCAGAGAACTCAGGTTCTGCAAGATAAACTCAAGAAGATTTTTGACAAAAGAACAAAAGCTGAGGATTTCATCATGGGAGACAAAGTGCTAAAGTGGGATTCTAGAAGGGAAGACAAAGGAAAACATGGAAAATTTGATTTCCTGTGGAAAAGCCCTTATGCCATTCAGGATGTACAAGGAAACAACACCTATTTTTTGAAGAGTTTGGATGGCACAGAAGCTCAGGAAGGGCCAGTCAATGGGCGAATGCTCAAGCATTATTTTGATCCTCCTTGTTTTTTTTCCACTGGAAAAATCAGTAACTTTCATTATAGGTGAAAATTACATAAAGCAGATGCCGAGGCATTACATGATTGTTTTACAAAAAACAGCTGATCATTGTGCTGTTGTCGTCATCCTATACAAGTCTGAGAAGTAGATATTTCATGATTTTCATCAAAAAAAGCTGTTCTATATACAAGTTCATATTCTGTTATGCTATAATCGAGAAAAAACCAAAAATTGCCGTAATCCTCAGTTGGGGCTGTTGCCCCTTTGTGCTCTTTGATCTATAAATGGCCTGTGATAATATTGGTATTCCTCTGCACCATTCTGCTCCATGATTATCCACTCGCCACGGGGTAAAGCCGTGGCCTCTTTGGATAATTTGTCAGCCGCGCTGTTATGCTCTCTGTAAATATGCAGACATGTGCACAGATTATAAGCTGCTTTATAAATAAGAGTGTCATGAAGCAAATTACTGAGAGTGTGTGAGTGGCAAAGTGTGATATTGTTGATCCAGTTGATAACCACCAAAGAGTCACCAAGAATAGTAATGCTATGAATCTGACGGGATAATGCAAAATGAAGGAGGCCATGAACAGCAGAAAGTTCAGCAAGGTTATTGGATCCAATGCCAAGACCCATTTTGACAAAAAATCTATGATGATCATTTATATGCAGAACGAAGCCCCCCCCACACCCATCCTGGTTAGCAGCGCCGTCGAAAAATGCCCATGGGGCAGATCTGTCAATATGCGGCAAAGGTTGGATAGTTCGCTGACGAGAGGGAGGAGGGTCCGGAATCTCTTGATATGCGGATATAATGGAAGTCTCTACTCTAGACCAAGAGATGGCTCGGTCATCAAATATAGCCTGATTTCGAGCCAGCCAGATATACCAAACAGCAACCGGAGGGAGATTTAGTAGTTTGGCGCCCAGGTGATGGGAAGTCCAATACTCCCAGGTCCCTTTTAAGTCAATGCCCTCCCATTTCACGGTGAGACGCAGGTGATTGCAAATGTTATTCCACAGATTGACAATAACAGGGCAGTGAATGAATATATGATCCAGGGCCTCCGATGCTTCTCTGCAAAAAATACACCATGATGGGCCGCAAATAGCTCTGCGATTGATGTGATCTCCCGTGGGTACATTGCCATATAGCGCACACCAGAAAAAGAGTTTTGACCGGGGGGATGCCTTTAGTTTCCAAAGAGAATGCCACCAGGATTGAAGCGTATCCGGCATCCTATGAGCAATGAGAGCTGTGTATCCCAATTTTGGAGCGAAAGAACCGTGATCAGCAATGCACCAAATAAGTTCATCCGGGCCTTGTTTTATTCTAATATGGGAATCTGTTAAGGCTTCGATATATTGTGCCCATTCCTGATGCCAATGAACTGGAAGGTTTAAATGCTGGGCCGACTTCCAGGCCTGAGAGAATATGTCAGTATGCTGTTGATCTGCAATTTGGGCAAAAAATCGAATATTCTGAGCTTGTAAGTGCATAATGAGCTCAGGATTGAGGTTATGCCTACCCCCACTGTTGATCCAAGGATCCAACCCAATCCTGCCCGACCACCCATCATTAATGCGTCAGGCAAGATTGTTCCGAATGAGGGGGAGTGATAATAATAGGGCCTTCCAGACCGAGGATACACCTGTAGATGACCAGGAAGGTAATCGAGCCCATTCCAAGATGCTGAGAGGCCAGATGTATTTATGATAAACAACCTGGGTCCAGAGGTTTTGTCTGGTGAGCAGAGTCCAGCCCATCTTGGCAGCCAGGGCTTTTGCAAATTCAGGCAGATCCTTGAGTCCCCACCCCCCCCACTTTTTTGGTAGAGAGATCTTTTTCCAGCCAATCCAAGCAAATAGTCTTTTGTCCTGTCTTCCATTCCAGAGATATCTGTTGCATGTTTGTTGTAGGCGACCGAGGATGTGCCTAGGGATCCAGGCTAAGGCCATCCAGAATACAGGAGTAGCTTCTAATACAGACTTTATCAGAACCAATCTCCCTGCCCTAGAGAGATATCTGAAGCTCCAACCTGTGAGTCTTTTTTCCAGTTTAGTGACCAGCCAGACCCAATCAGCAATTCTTTGACAAGTGGGTTTCAGATTGAAACCCAGATATTTTAGACCTCTGTCAAGGGGATGTACCTCATAAGGGAAAGATTGTAATCCAATCTGGGTCTCCTGAACAGAGGTGCGGGTACAGGTGATGGAAGATTTAATCTGGTTTGGCATCATCCCAGTAGCTGAGGAGAATAGTTGAAGGATTTTTGCGAAAGCACGAGAGTCTCGGACACTGCCATTAAGGAGTATGAGGACATCATCTACAAAGAGTAGATGTGTGATAGAACAAAGATCAGATATACGAAGCCCTCCTATTTCTCCCGATCTTTTTGCAGATTCCATGAGACGGCTGAGTCCTTCCATAACCAGTAGGAAAAGTAGAGGTGATAGAGGGCACCCCTGTCTCAGGCCTCTATCCGAATGGAAGAAATCGGAGGCCGAGCCATTTATAAGAATACTGAAGGATGGAGTGGTAATGCAGGCCATGATCCAAGTTATGAAGGAATGAGGAAAACCCAAGTGAATGAGAATCATTTTAAGGTAAAGCCAGCTGACCCGATCAAACGCTTTAGACAAATCGATTTTCAATAGAATGGCTCTAAGATGTTTGGACCAAATGGAGTGGAGGGCTTCTTGAGCTAGTCCAATGGCTTCATGAATCTGCCTGGATTCGAGAAATGCAAATTGTTGAGGGGCGATGGAACGGGAAAGAATAGGCCTGAGACGATTAGCAATAGTCTTGGAAATGATTTTATAGAGACAGTTACATAAGGAGATGGGCCGGTATTCATCGAATGATGTCGGGGAGTCTGATTTAGGAATGAGAGCTATGAAGGTAGAGTTTATGGCATGATAGATAGATCCAGTGGATCGGCTTTCCTCTACCACCTGAAGGAGATCCTGTCCAAGGACATCAAAGAAAGCTATGTAGAATTCAATGGTCCAACCGTCCGGCCCAGGGCTTTTGTCTTTTTTGAACCATTTCATAACACCTTCCAGCTCCTCAGTCGAGACAGGTTCAGTTAAAGCATTCAAATCTTCTCCCTCCACGAACCTCGGAAAGTGATTAGCCACATTGATAATATCCAACAGATTATCTTCATGAGGGCTTCTGTATAAGTTCCTGAAATAGGAGATGCCCAGGTGAGCAAGCTTATTGAAATTATCAGCAATATCGCCATCTGGAGAGGGGAGCTTCCAAATAGTATTAGACACCTTTCTGCACTTGGCAAAGTTATGAAAAAACTTTGTATTGTCGTCCCCAGCTTTCATCCATAATGCACGGCTTCTTAATCTTATGGATTCCTCACGATCCTTGAGGATCTTAATCTTTTGTTGTTCCAGGTCAATGAGCTTACTTTTCTCGTCAGCAGATATGAATCCCTGACTCTTCTCGTCAGTAAGTGAGCATAGGGCTACTTCAATTTGTGTGAGCTGAACTGTTTCCCGATTCTTTTTCTCTCTGGCCCATTCAATAGTCAGATGTTTAATCTCTGCCAGGTTCCTGCAGAAACCTTTGGCCAGGGGAACCGAGCCGTGTATGGGGTGTGAAGCCCAAAAGTCTTTTATCATCTTAGTATATTCCTGATCCTTCAGCCAAATAGGATTAAATTTGTAAGGGGCCTTGGGCTTTCTGATGGGGCCATGGCATTCCAAGTAAATAGGATTATGATCAGAAATCCCTCCCGAGCCAATCCATTGACGAAATAAGTGCAAATGCTGTAGAAGGGGTCCCTTTAACAGATATCGATCCAGCCTACGAGCAAGCGCTGCCTCCCCAACACGCCGATTTCTCCAGGTGGGTTGAAGACGCAGCAAAGGGATATCCACCAGGTCATATTGCTCCAACAGATTGGTCATAAAACCAGTGATCGGATCAATTTGTGCTTCTGATCCCCATGACTCCCCAAAACCGAGTGAGAAGTTGAGATCCCCACCAATGATGACATGCTCAGAGTTAAGCAGGGGGAGCTGAAGGGTGTGCCTCCAGAATGTTTCTCTCTGTGAACAGGGGGCATATATATTGACCATCCTAAGGTCCATACCAAGGTCTGCCGAGAAATAATCCAGTCCAATGAACCCCATACCACCCCAGGTAGAAGATGGTTTAATAGTACGAGTGTTATACCCAATGGCGATGCCACCAGAACGACCCACTGCATCATTGGCAAAAAAACACCACCCGGGGACCATAGCTTGCATGTCATGTACAATTTTCTCTGCAGGGCAGAGTGTTTCCTGTAGCATGATAATGTCAACAAGCTCAGACTCTATGAGTCTCTTCATGGCTAGCTTTTTGGAGGGACTAGCCAGTCCTCTGCAGTTAAAGGATAAGCATTTCATGGGGGAACATCGCATGGGGTGTGTCCTGCTCTAAGGACCCCGTCAATGGTTGCTTGTCTTCCTGAGGCAACCTCTGCCCTAGCTTGTTTGATGGCTTTGTATAGGTGAGATTTCCTCCCTCTGATGTGTAGCGATGCTCCTTCAGGTATAATCACGCCCAACCCCGAGTGACCTACAACCGATTCTTTGGGGGTTCGGGACCGGAGGAAGTATGGGTGGGGAGGGGAAGAGGGTCGAGGGGGTGAGTCATGCACAGAGGAGGTGGCAATGATAGGAGTTGTGCAAGTGGGCGGGGAGGATATGATGCAAGGAATCATAGATGTCTGAACAATAGTACCAGAGCAGAATAGACCATCAACAAGTGAAATAGAAGAGGGAGAAGGCTCTGTTAGCTTACCCGCTTCTGCCGCCGAGCGAGCCCTCGTTTTAGGTGGGGAGGTTCTGCGAGTCCCAGCATCGTCCACCGGGGCAGAGATCGAGGGAGTCGTGCCAGCAGAAGGAGGTCTCGATATGATTGGCGACGCCGTCCTGGTAGCAGTCGGGGTGCCCCTTGCTGAGTCTGAAGGTTTTCTGTTAAGAGGGCAGTCCTTCGCAAGGTGACCGACCTTGTGACAGCGCCTGCAACGGAAGGGGACTCCTTCGTAATCTAGCAGCTGAAGACGAATACATCTTCCCCATTGAAGCGTGATATCTTCCTCAAGGCCTTCTCGAGTGTCAAGATAGACCAGGACTCGAGCAAGTGTGCGCTGCCCAGATTCCACATAAGTTCGGTCATAATCCAAATAAGTCCCCAGGGCATTGCCAACCCTAATAAAAACTTGCTCATCCCAGAAAGGTATAGGTAATCTAGGAAGACGGACCCATATAGGTCCGGCGCCAAGCTGCTCGCGTTCAGGATCGAAAAGGGGGCTCCAGCGTCTGAGGAGTACAGGAGCCATTTCAATATGCCAGTAACGCCCAAGTACGAGATTTGTTTGGCATACCTTGGAAAACTTCAGAGAGAACCATCCTCTTGGTAATACATGAACCACGGGAAGGTCAAAAAGGACCCCTCCCCAGATTTCCTTAACCCAGAGGTCAAGCCGCTGCTTAGAATAAGCTCGGCCCCTGACATGCCCAACCAAGACCGTGTTTGCAATATCCATATATTCCCCCAAAGGTTTTGCTTCGTCGAACCTTATAGTTATATCCCGCGATTTTGACCGGATGCACTTCACCTTCTTGCTGCCAGTCCGAGGGGCCGACGGGTGATCCACCAGTGGATTGCTTATACCATCGCCAGTGCGGGGATCATTCGGAGGAGATGTGACCGCGGGCATCTCAAACCACCCAGAGGAGCGAACGCCGGATCCGGAAGGGAAAGTCACCGGGTGGGGGGGAAGGGTAACTGCAGGGATGGATGCAAATGGGTCGAAGGAAGGTGATGGAGGGGTGTTTGTGGCCAGAAAGTGAAGAGACCCAGGTGAGAGCGGAGGAACTTCGAATGGCAGGGAAAGAGATTGATGACCCACTGTAGTCGGTGGGTTTGAGGAGGGAAAGCGATGCTTTGCCGGGACCGAAGAAGATGCAGAGAGGGATGGTTGGGAATGAGTAAACTGCGGGATGCCAAATATTATATCCTCCGGCGAAGGATCCGCTGTATAGTCCACCGCCTCTTGACCCCAGTCTTCCATTAGAGCAAAATAAATAAACTGACGGCGGATAAAAACGGAATAGCGAGTAAACCAATGCAACTGAAACTGTTAAAAACCGGTACCGTGACCGTCGCCTTCCCGTAGCTGCTGAAACAAAAACCCCACAACCTGTCACAGGTCCAGAAAAACTGTCGTCGACAGTGAATCGCAGGGCTAACAGTAGAAACCCTAACCCTTGCCCTTACGCGCGCTCTCCATTCTCGCTTACCATCTTCCCCCAAGAGATTTCATCCTGGGAGAGTTGAGAAATTGATCCTCCTTGTTAAACTAAACAAGAATGTATTTTGTACATAAAAAATGTTTATTTTAGCAGTTCATTTCAACAATAGGATAGGAAATAAGATGCAACAAATTTTGAGGAAAAAGCAAATAGCTATACCACCCTTGGTATATATTTTGAGTTTACCACAAGCAATCAAGAGAGAACTTGGGAAAATTAGAGATGATGGCAAAATTCCAACCAACCATCAAAGGCAGAGCTTCAGTTAGGTTCAGATCAGCTTATGAGAAATGCATCTATGCCACAAAGGTTCAGTTGGTTAGCTTGCAGCAAAAGGAAGCTTTGAATCACAACAAGAATTGAGAATAAGGCCATCTGACCTGCTGTTCTTGGCTTTTCTCTTGGAAAAGCCATCCCCAAGTGGAGCCACTGTTAGCTTCCTATAACAATAGGTGTCATTTCTCATGATTGACTGTGGAAATACCAAATATGATCATCCTTTCCATGCTGCAAAGGTTCCATATTATCAATAAATTAAAATTAAAGATAAAGAGAAAGGAAAGGAATCCCAAAGAAAGACCAGGGAAGTGGTTTGTTAAAAATCTACTACTGTACTACATGTTGTATAGCAAGTTTAGAAAGTGCAATCACTGACTTTCTCACCATGGATGAATAGCCAGACAGTTTAACCATGGCTAGATCATGTTTAAATTTCTTGTTTTAGAATAGAGAATAAGATTTTCTCAAATAGTTCAAGCTTGGTAGATCACTAGATGAGATAGAGAATTAAAGGGCCCAACTGCTCAATCTGAGCCCTTGGTAGAAATAAGGATAGATTTATATAGGAGGGCAGCCAAAAGAAAAGAGGAAAAGCAGGGTTTGCTAGTTCAAATGCACCCAATCAGAGGAAGAAAAAATGTTAGGTGTTTTAGGTTGGGTAGGCAGATAATTCTGATGTTGTAGAAGCAGGGTGATGTTCAGTTTTAAAGAGTATTACAAGCATCATGGCAAAGTGGCTACAGTTTATTGGAGCATGACTGACTTCCCCTCTCATTTCCCCCAGAACTTTCACTAACATCCCCTAGGGATATTGAGATTTGCTCAATGATCCTAATCTATTTCATTTTTGAGAACTACTGAGTGAAACGTTGTGTTCACTTGGTCAAAACAAGCCACATTTCTTGTGTAAACATAATCATCCTATTTCCCTTTCATTTCCTAAAAAATCTAAGTTGTACCTTATAAACTTAGCATTTCCCTATCATTTTGTCATATTAACACCCTAACTTATTATATAACTCCTATCTTAAGTTTCCCTACCCCTACTATGTATAAAAAGCAAAAAAAAACCCAAAAACACTATACATATCCCGCCCCCGCCTAATATGGCTATGTTTTAAAAATTTCTTGGGAGCCATTGGTCTACCTGGGCCTAATGACAACCCACCACGTGCCCCACCAGGATTTGTTAGACCTTTCGTCAAACAAATAACCATACCCGCCGCGCAATAAACTGAGTTAATTAACTTTTGGTTAATTAAAATACCATGTCCGCATTTCCCGAAAACCAAAAGTTTTTAACCCTCCAAACATTATAAAAAAATTAAATTATTGCGCACGCTCCTTTCATAAACCTCAAACACCTTACCTTCCCGTCAACTGTTGGATCACGCTCTCCAGATCCAACGACCCTAATCGATATCGGAGGCGCCCCGATGTTCGATCGTTAGTACCCGATGGACGACAGTTTTCCTGCTGTACTCAGGGACACTTGTCGTATTTTCATTGCATCGGGCCCGCTCTGACATAAACTGCCCCCGTACCAAAGGCGGTCCGATGGAAACAATAAACTACCATTTTTCCTACCGCCCGTGTCACCATCCCGTCAGCACCACGTCATCACCTGCGCTGTTGTTCATCCGCCGTGTCTGCCATGTCATCCTCCACGTCAGCAACCACGTCACCTTTCGTACTCCACTACCGGACAAAAGTTACGTCATGCTGACATCATCCCCAAAAAGCGCCAAAAGCCCGAAAGAGTCCAAATTTTGATAAAAAGTCGGGAAATCAATGGTTTTTGTTCATTTCTGTTTGGTTGACTTGAGCACCCTGTGCATGCAAATTACGTCCATTTCAAAACTGAAGTTACAGTCTGCCACCTAGGCGAATCCACTCAGCAAACCTGGCCTCCTCTGCTCAGTCTGCAACTGCATTTCACAGCAGACGTCCATAAAACAGGCATTTACCCGGAATTCACTTGTAAACCCTGTTCTTTCCAATTTTTTTTTGTAAGAATCATCTAGATGACCAGAATTCACCCAAAATCACAGTCTTGCCTCTGTACCTCTACTCTGTAATCACCACTATAACCATTTTTGCAAAAGTAACCCTGTCAACTATCGTTCCCTCTGCAAACTCACCCGTTGAGCTGAAATTCAAGCTCTTTTCCCCGAATTCCACTCACAAATCCAACAGAATCAGTTTATAACCCCAGGTAAGAGCACAACCAGCTGATAAAAACAAGAATTTGCCAAGCTTCTTTCCAAACCACCTATCTGCATCCTTCCTGTGCAAAAAGAATCCAAGAAATGTCCAAATGATGAATTAATTTGTCAAATCACCCGCAAAAGGAGGCCATTTTCACTGTTTTATCCAGCCTCCTCAATACACTCTACATAATTCGCCTTTTCCACCATGAATGCTACCCATTGAGGTGACTACAAGATAAAACTCAGTCTGCAAAATCCTAACAAAAGCCTTAGAGCCAGAGTTCTCTTTTTTGTTGTTTCATAAACCTACATTCTAGTCAAAACACAAACAATTGAAGCATGGAGGCTCCAGTGGCTCTCAACATTGCACCCTTGAATGCACCACATAAGGGCTTGGAATGGTTACCTCTGGCAGATAGGGACTTCCAGATTAAGGACATGATGGGTCTCAAGTCTCACCTGCAAACCTTTTGTCAATTTAGAAATAGCCACGGAAATAACACTGATGTCCTGAGAATCTGGGAATCCAACATGCCTATCTACTACCTCCCTTTAGTCAATGTGCTGCCCGATTTCATTCATTTATGTTGTGCAAACTATGATCCCAAACAAAGAGCAATCCTCACTCCATCTGGATCTGTATTGTTCTATATTACTCCTCAGTCCATAAATGAGATGTTGAACTTTGAGCCAACTTAGCCTCTGGTTCCTCTCACCATGAAACTCCTACTTGATCAAGGTGCAAAGCTGCCTAGCTCAGAAATAACAAGACTAGGTTAGTTGTTTTGCAACCACAGTGCCAGCCTGATCATCCTCTACCTTATCATCAAGTCTCATTCAATGAGACAGGGAAACTCCTAATAGACATGATATCCTACATTCTAGGATGCAAAACAAGTGAGTTTGTTGATGAAACTATGTTTGTGCTAATGTCCATATTCACTCCAGGACAGCCCCCTGCTGTCAAGTACGACTATGCCACCTTCATAGCAAACAAAATCCATGAGCAGTTTATGATGTTGGAAAGAGAAAGAGTGTTCAAGTATACATCCTATATATATCATCTGTTGCTGTACTATCATCCTGATAGTTTCCAAGTTCCTCTTAAGAAACTAGACTCCAAAGGTGAGAGGAGATCTGTCATTTTCAGGACCTCAGTTTTCCATGAAGTTCACCTCTCATCTCATACATATTGTGAGTTTATTGACATGTTCATTTACCCAACCACTTGCCTGTTGATGACGACTCCTCCTGGCAGGCTGACTGCTGAAATGCAGAGAATTTTACATCTTTCAAGGGGATACAACATTGGTGATTGGTATTTCTACCAAAACCATACAATGATTAGGATTTATGTTTCTGAATTATCCCCCTACAAGCTGCCAAAATATGTCACCATGAGACTTTTTGCCTTGGAATATTTTAGGCAATTTAGTAGTGCAGATTTGACTCATTTCCATGGCAAAAACAAAAAGGCACAGCTCAAGATAAGACATCAATTGGGACCTTTTGTTTTCAATAAGAGGGAAGAAGCCTGGAATGATGCAGACAAGATGCTAAGAGATGAACTCATGCTAAAACAAAGCTTTTGTTGGGCACCTGTTGAGGCCTCGAAAATCACTGCAACAACATTGGGGGATAACCACCCGGACCGGACCTTCTTACAGCTCCTTTTCCGTTTGGGATGGTGGCTCCGACTGGAGATAACGGGACCAGTTTCCCGATAATGAATAAAAGGGATGGATGGGTGATGAATAGTTTGCTTTTGATGATAGGCGACTAGCTTATTCTATTGATAAAAATAGGGAAACTAATACTAATCCTGGGAACAACTTATTCATTCAGAATGCAGCGTTAAATAATCCTTATCTATCTAACAGGCATATAGATGACTCTGTAAAATAAACATGAGATATCCAATTATTCAAAGATTACTTCATATGAATAGTCAAAATGAAGCGATTAATACAAATTACTGCATTCACTATTTATATCATCGATACATATATACGATTGAAAGAGAAGCATG
>APFE031429157.1:24855-38361 GCA_000404065.3 Pinus taeda | reverse complement strand
AAAATAGAACAAAGTTTGAAGCAAAGTCAAAGAAATGTACCTTTATTGGATATGGTGTTAATGATTTTGGTTATCGCTTATATGATTATGAAAATCACAAAATCATTAGGAGCAGAGATGTAATATTCAATGAAAATTTCTTGTATAAGAATCAGTTGCAGGAAAAGGAACAAGAAAAGGAAAACAAGGAATATGCAGTTCTTGATGAAATCACTGAAAAAGTAAAGGTGCCTGAAAATAATAATAATCAACAACCACAACAACAGTAACCATCACAACTACAACAGGAACCCCAAACACCTGAAAGTGGTGTTAGAAGATCTACCAAGATAAGTAGACCCCCTGAACGACACTCTCCCTCATTATATTATTTATTGTTGACTGATTCCGGTGAACCCGAATGTTATTAAGAAGCAATGCAGGTTGAAAGCACGAAGAAGTGGGAGGTAGCCATGGAAGAAGAGATGGACTCCTTAATGCATAACCAGACTTGGGATTTAGTCAGGTTGCCTGCAGGAAAAACTACATTGAAGAATAAATGGGTTTACAGGTTGAAGAAAGAAGATGGAGGAAAACAGAGGTACAAAGCTAGACTTGTGGTGAAGGGGTTTGCACAGAAGAAAGGTATTGATTTTGATGAAATATTTTCTCCTGTTGTTAAAATGACTTCAATCAGAACTATTTTGAGTCTTGTAGCAGCTGAGGATTTGCATCTTGAGCAGTTAGATGTAAAGACAGGATTTCTCCATGGGGATTTGGAGGAAGAGATATATATGCAACAGCCACAAGGATATGAAGTGAAAGGGAAGGAGAAACTTGGTGCAGGTTGAAGAAGAGCTTGTATGGCTTAAAACAGGCTCCAAGGCAGTGGTATCTAAAATTTGACAAGTTTATGTCTGAACAAGGTTATACTAGATGTCACTCTGATCATTGTGTTTATCTGAAAAGCAAAATTATGGCAGCTATATTATATTGTTATTGTATGTAGATGACATGCTTGTTGCAGGGTCTAACATGTAGGAAATAAATGTGCTCAAAAGAAAATTGAAAAATTCATTTGCAATGAAGGATTTGGGAGCTGCAAAACAAATCCTTGGTATCAGAATAACTAGAGACAGGAAGAATCGCAAATTAACATTGTCTTAAAGTGAGTACATAGAAAAGGTGTTGAAAAGGTTTAATATGCAGGATGCAAAACCAGTTAGTATATCTTTGGCTAGCCATTTCAAATTAAGTAAGGAGGAGTGTCCCAAGGCTTAGGAAGAAATGGCTCATATGTCTAAAGTTCCATGTGCATCAGCATTTGGAAGATTAATGTATGCAATGGTCTGCACAAGGCCTGATATTACACATGCAGTGGGAATTGTAAGCAGGTACATGAAAAATCCAGGAAAAGAACATTGGATGGAGGTGAAGTGGATTCTCAGGTATTTGAGAGGTACCACAAATCAAGCATTACGCTTTGATGGTTCAAACATTTCTCTACAGGGATATGTTGATGCAGATATGGCGGGTGATAGAGATAACAGGAGGAGCACAATAGGGTATGTGTTTACTGTAGGTGGAACAACTATCAATTGGGTCTCAAAATTGCAAAGTGATGTTGCACATCAACAATAGAAGTAAAGTATGTCGCTGCTACAAAGGCTAGTAAAGAAATGATTTGGTTACAAAGGTTTCTGGATGAATTGGGTAAGAAGTAGGAGTTGGGAAGGTTATACAATGATAGCCAGAGTGCCCATACATCTTGCAAAGAACTCTGCATTTCATTCCAATACTAAGCATATACAACTCAAGTACCATTTCATACGGCCAACATTGGAAGATGGAGAGTTGAAGTTGGAAAAGATACACACTAGCCAGAATCCTGCAGATATGTTAACAAAAGTTGTAGCCAGGGAGAAACTAAGAATTTACTTAGTTTCAATCGGTCTTCAAGTACGAGGAAAAAGATGAGAAACAATCAGGTCCAAAGTGGAGTCATTTTCCAGCAAATGAAGCAGTAATGGAGTTGCTATAATCAGTCTCCAAGTGGGAGATTGTTGGGTGTGGATCTTGATTATCTTTTGTATTCAAAGGTATCACCGCATTGGACTCCAGTTCAAAATGGGGCAGCAACGCCACCCGTAAAATATTTGCTGCAAGGGGGGCCCAGGGGGGGTGGCTGCGACCTTTTGGGAGGCCCCCCCTAGCGAGGGGATCAAGGGAAGCGCCCCTGAAGCTAAGAATAGATGTAAAATTGCCTTGTAAAATGTTCTAATTTCATAGTCAATCTGGACCATTCATTACGTGGAGATCTGATGGTAGAAGTTATGTTTAATTTAGGGTTTTTCCCTAGAAGGCAACCCCTTGCTATATATGAGGGAATTGTATTGCGTTTATGTAGATCTGTATTCTGAGTGAGGAAGAGAGAGGAGATTGAGAGCGAAGAGGGAGTTATAGCGGATCTGTTGTAGGTTTTATCTCTTCAGTTTGTTGGATAATATAAAAAGAAGGACCAGTTATTTCTCTGTCGACGTAGCGCAAATTGAGTGAACCACGTATATATGTGTCTCTCTTATTTTATGCGTTTTCTGTGTTTATATTTCTGCAATATTTTATGTGTTCCATTGCTTTGTGATATATATTTTTCTAACATTAGGGTATGTTGAAATATTCATAATCTAATAGTATCTTTAGTGATACTATTAAATGAACACCACGGGTGAAATTCCATGACATGGTTTCCTGGGTCTTTGCCCTAATTTCCCTAGAACTTTGGAATGTTTGAAGCGAGCTTGGTGGGCATAGCTGGTGAATTTTGGCCATGGGTAATCAGATCATTGGTTAGCTTGCTTAAATCCAGTATATATAGGGAGGCTAAGAATGAGTTTTGTGCAATACCTGGCATTGCAAAAAGATTATGGACAGCTATATGCAACGAAGTCATATCTGGGGATGTCATGGGATAATTACCTCGATGGGTATCCCGGGGACTATCTGAAGGAGAGGTTTGTGTGCTCCCAAAGGGGGTAGCATGCAGGGATCCTTCTGGAGTGGTGAAGGGTATACTTTGTAGACGAGGAGTTCTGAGCAAATATGCACCTATAAAGGAAGATCGAATAATGGTGGCTGAGTGAGGGAAGGAGATAAATATCAATGCAATTGGATTGCATACATAAAGAAAAGAAAAAATATAAATGGTTTATTTTCCTTTAATTTAAACTATGTGATCAAGCAAACAAGAAAAAGGTTTTTGTTTGTTGCATATGATAAAGAGTCCTATGAAGACCTAATCATCTTGTCTTCTCTCAAAGTAAATGGGCCCTACGAAGATATCCTTTGATGGGTCCTAGGGCAATCTCCCAAAAGAACGTTTCAGTAGTCAAACAATCAACCAAGGTAATGGTAATGAGGCTCAAGTATTGGTTGCACCATCACCTATAGGGAAAGGATGCCCCAGATTTGGTCACTAAGTACCTTCATCCCACATGAGCATTCGAGCCTTTAGCTTCTTGGTAGTCAATTACCAGTACCAAGCACTATATGGTTCAAGTATCCCCAAAGAGTACCGCACGCATTGGACCTATGCTGAACCCCCTCTGAATCGGGTCTCTGCCATGTTCGAGTATTATTTGCTGTGGGATTATTGAAGGATTTTAAGCTCCCTAGAAAGTCAACAACTATGTTTCAATGGTGTAACATGACCATGGTGGCTTATGGGATGCCTAGCCCCAATGGTCCTAACTTGAACTATAAATGTTTTAGTGGCCCTTGTGGGGAAATTTAATTGGTTCAAGTTATGGTTGTTTTTAAGGAGTCTTACTTCATTTATGGAGAGATTTTGTAAGCCAAAATAGACTAAGTACCCAAATCTCCACAAAAATGGAGGCATTCTCAAGTACAAAGTGTATGAAGGCTTAGTGGGTGATGCAAATAAACATACAAAATGTGATAACATGTGTATATGTGATGATCCTTTTCAATATCCTTGTAATTACACTAAGTGTTGATTGTTCCTTACGTGGAAAAAATAAATTTGTTTGTGGATTATGGGCCACTTACTTTTTTCCTATTAAACTATGTGGAGTTTAATGAGGGAGATGGAAATTCAAATGTTTCCGAGAAGGGTTTCATATGCAATCCCAGGTTCATCAAAGAGACGCAAGGGAAGCAGAGATTACTTACTTTCTCTAGTAACATTTGATCCTAGTCCAAAAAAATGTTTTGGTTAGTAGAAAAATTCATGGATAATGGGCCACTTACTTGCTTCACTAATTAAGCTATGTGATTTGAAAAATTTTAACCAAAATAGTTTGAAAACATATGTGTATTTTGGCCAATTACTTTTCTCCCTAATTAGGCTATGTGGGTATTTTGCAAATACATAAAAAAAAACCCTCTAATTGTTTGATGAATTATGGTTCATCAAGCAACCAAGAGTACTAAAACAAAAAATATTAAATGTAGAGGTGAAGGAAATTCGCTAAACGTTTCCAATCACCTGAGAAAATGGAACAATACAAGTTTTTTATTTCTCTTATTTACCGCACATTTTTTTCAAACACAAACATGCACTTGCATCTGTCAGACAAAAATGCACGCGGGCGAGAAATATTGGAAAAAAGTTTACTTTCACGAGCTCAGAACAGACCTTGGGGATCTGTAAAAAATCCAAGGATGTGAATAATGCCTTGTGTTGGAATATCATCCTAACATCTACATTTATCTTTTAGCTTAAGTATCCTTGACTTAGCCACATGCACTAAAAATCATGCTCACACTAATTTTTTGGTAAACTAGCTTGGTGGACCAACCTTCCCTTGTTTTTTGCCTTTAAAGGCTTAATATTATGGAAATATTGGTCCAACCATTTTCCTAAACCCTTTAGACATCTAAGTGCATGTTCACACCCAACCACACCTCATCCACTTGAGTTATTTGAGGATTGGCACCCCACATGAAGATTCCCCCTTAAATCAAGGGATTTGGTCCCCCGAACCATTTTAGCATGTTTTAAAGTTTCCTTCCTTGGGAAATGCACACCTCCTCATGATTTCCTCATGGTTTATAGTTGGCATAGGTTTTCTTGAGTCATTGCTGCTATTTTAGGCCTCCCTTTAGCTTTTCTCAGCCTTTTCTAGTTTTTTACTAGTTTTTTTCCTAGTTTTCTAGACTCAACAATTTCTATATAACCACCTCCCTTTGGGATTAGAGGTTTGGTTGCTCATGTATTAATATTTTTCATTATTTTAATACATTGATTTTATGGAGCAAATTATTTCTCTCCTCTCTTGAATATTAGCAAATTACTTGTGTTTAATTTAACTAGAATTCTAGATCTATCGGAGTTTCTGCAAGAATTCTGCATGGTATGAGAGCTAGTTCGAATCTAGTGGATTGTACATGGTTTCATTTGCAGGTATAGATAATCATGAGGTGAAGCAAGCAGCAATGGATCATCTCTCTTAGCCCACAAACTTCGTTCGAAATCCTTTCAATTACTTCGAATGGAAGACAGAGATTACTCTGCTCCTCCGAAGCAAAGGGCTTTACATGGTAACAATGGGAATAGAGACTGAACCGACTTCTGCAACGGAGAAGATAAAGTATTTCAATAAATTATATGAAGCATTTGGGTTGATATTCCTATCAATTTCCAGATAACTCCTCTTTCATGTCAGTGAAGCCACTACTCCCGATGCAGTTTAGACCACATTAGAAGGACTATTTGGCAAGCGGGATGAAATGAGAGTGCAACAACTGGAGAATGAACTCATATCCCTCAGTCCAACTCATTTCAGAAACCTGCAAGAATACTTCACCAAGTTTAAATCCATCCTTGATGCATGTGGATTCAAAAAAGAGGAAGGTCAACTCATCCTTTCGATTCTCTCAAAATTAGGCACTGAATATTCTGTATTTGTATCATCTTTTCAAGCATCCAAATTGACTCAGGAAAAATGGAAAATGCCTCCATTAAATGACTTCAGTGAAACATTGACTCAAGAGAAAGCTAAGTTAGTCCAAATGGGTGCCATCAAGTGTTCAAAGAACCAAGCACTTGCGGCTACTAATGCTCCAAAGAGCAGTGGAAGAGACAGGCAAAAAGGGAAGGATAAATTTAATGAATCAAAGAAGGAGAGACCAGTACAATATTCAAAGAGCTCTTCTTTGCCTAAGGGTAAGAAGAATAAGGAAAGAACACTTTGCATCTATTGTTCCAAAAGGTTTTCATCCCGAAGAAAATTGCATGAGGAAAACAATTGATGAGATGGCTAAGCAATTGCAGCAACACAATCTCATCGTACCCAAGAATGCAAAGATGAAGGATGAAACAGAACAGGAGATGGGAGAGGGAGAGCATGAGATGGTCATGCTTTAATGGTTGTCACATCCACACCATCAACTTTGATCCTTGATTCAGGTGCATCAAACCATATGGCTGCATCAAAAGATGAATTTTCCTCCATCGAATAAAGCACCAAATCCCCAATTTACTTGGGAGATGCCACACACACAAAGGTGTGCGAAAAAGGAATTGTAGACCTTGAAGGGGGATGCTTCACAAATGTGCTTCATGTTCCCTCTATGTCCAAAAATCTTCTCTCGATATATCAGATCACTCATTCTGGCTCTGAAAGGAAGGTGGATTTCACTCTAGACTCCGCAGTGATTACCCACATTTCCACGGGCTCACAGCTTGCACATGGAATTGCATATCACAGTTCTCGTTTGTATTCTTCTCCCACTTTGTTCCTAAATCTATTAGCACTATATTTCTATCACAATATAATTATATCAGTAGGTTATGGCATGAAATATTTGGCCATCTAAACTATAAGTACTTGCATCAACTTAGCAAGGAAATCATGGTAGAAGGATTGCCGCTATTAAATTCACAAGTGGTGTATGTCAAGGATGCATTATTGGCAAGCATCCAGAGCAAAAGTTTGACAAAGGGCAGGCACAGAGAGCTTCTTCACCTCTTGGGCGGATTCATAGTGACATCACAGGCCCATTCCTGCAGCCTTCAATCAGTAAGGCTTGATACGTACTCACCTTCATAGATGATTTCTCTTGCTTTACTTAGGTATTTTTTCTGAAATTAAAATCGAAACTATTTGAATGCCTTATAGAATTTAAAACACTTGTTGAGAATGAGTCTGGGTCTAAAATTAAGATACTACGTACTAATAATGGGGGGGAGTATGTCAACAAAGATGTGCAACAACTTTGTATTGATGCAGCTATACAGTTACAACACACAATGCCATATACACCACAACATAATGGTGTCGCGGAGAGGAAAAATCGATTGTTAAAAGAGATGGCCAATTGTATGCTACAATCCAAATCATTAGCTCCTAAGCTATGGGCTGAAGCTATTAATTTTTCACCATACATTCAGAACTGTATTCCTCACAAATCACTCAAAGGCACCACTCCATTTGACTGTTGGACCGGTAAGAAACCAAAAGTGTCACACTTTCGCATTTTTGGTTCATGAGCATGGGCTCACATTCCGACACATAAGAGGAAGGATTTGGAGCCTCAAAGTGTTGAATGTATCTTTGTTGGGTATCCTAATAGTGTCAAAGGATATAGATTGTTGGACTCTAACACCAAAAAGTTCCTTGTAGCTCAAAGTGTGAAGTTTGAAGAAGAATCATTGCATGATTTTTCAGCAAACCCTACCGAGGAACCGCTTGTTGCCACTGATGAGGAGGATTCTCAAACTTCTTTGAGCACTTTAGAGAAGCCATGAAAGAAGCCTATTGGGTCTAATTCAAAGGATTAGGAGTAGTTTATGGCTGCTCCAACTCAACTGCCAACTTGGGCAGAGAAAACCCTGCAAGATGCGGGTGAACTAGTTGGTGATCCTACAGATGCGAGAAGGACTATATCACAGTTTTTTGGGGCTCCTCAAGCCCTGGCTGCCACCTAACCATTGCTTCTCATACATTGCTATATGAAACTTGGTTCAGATCCACATTCACATTTTGAGGCTGCTGGAAACCCGCTTTGGTAGGCTTCCATGGATGAAGAGTACTCTGCTCTTATGGAAAACAACACATGGGACTTGGTTCCACTTCTGAAAGGAAGAAAGATTTTTCGATGCCGATGGATCTATCGATGAAAGATTGTTGCAGATGGTGAGATCAAAAAATACAGAGCTCGACTTATTGCAAAAGGATACTCATAGGTACATGGCATAGACTACACAGAGACATTTGCATCTGTTGCAAAAATGGACTCCATTCAACTCGTTTTAGCCATTACTGCTTCTCGCAAATGGGAAGTTCATCACATGGATGTGAAGAGTGCATGTATTCATGGAGATCTTAAGGAGGAGATATATATGGAGCAGCCATAGAGATACATTCATACCTCTTCCCTCATTTTCAAATTAAAGAAATATTTGTATGGCCTAAAACAGGCTCCCAGAGCTTGGTATGCAAAGATGGATTCTTTCCTACTTTTCATTGGATTTATTCAATGAAAATCTGATCCGAATGTTTATTTTCTACAACATGATGATTCTGTTTTGCTGATAGTACTTTATGTAGATGATTTACTAATGACAAGGAACCTTACCTCAGTTATTGATTCGACAAAATCAACATTGCACGATCGATTTTCCATGACAGATTTGGGACTGTTGCACTACTTTCTTGGTCTTGAAGTTTCTCAGTCTACTTTAGGGATCAAGTTGGCACAGTCTAAGTATGCATCAGATCTACTTGTCCACTTTCAGATGATAGAATGCAAGCCAGCAGCATCTCCCTTTATTTTTGGGATCAGATTTGAGGATGCGGGTACTACACATTTGGTGGACATTACACTATATCGACAGTTGGTTGGGAGTTTGTTGTATCTTACTCACACCCGACCTGATATACCTTTTGCAGTAGGATTTTGTTCCAGATATATGCAGGAGCCCCACGAGCTTCACTGGAAAGCTACAAAGAGAATCCTTAGATATGTGAAAGATACTTCCAATTTTGGTATCTTTTATGCTGCAGATTGTCCACTTTCACTTATTGTGTACACAGATTCTGATTGGGTTGGCGATGGTACAAACCACAAGTCCACCTCTTGTTATGTTTTCAGCTTTCGTTCAGGGCCTTTTTGCTGGTCTAACAAGAATAAATCCATGATTGCTTTATCTATGGCTGAGGCAAAGTATAGAGGTGCAGT
The DNA here is from genome assembly GCA_000404065.3 of Pinus taeda. Classification (NCBI taxonomy): domain Eukaryota; kingdom Viridiplantae; phylum Streptophyta; class Pinopsida; order Pinales; family Pinaceae; genus Pinus; species Pinus taeda. Next base: position 29,181 of record APFE031429157.1, on the reverse strand, counting down.
AAATGCAGCTACATAGGTTGTTTGGTTGCAAGGGCTTCTCTCCGAGTTTAGTATTCAATATCCACTTTTGACTGTCATATTTTGTGACAATCAGGGGTCCATTCAGATATTGATTAATCTAGTTCACAGGAAGATGACCAAGCACATAGAGATTCACATGCATTACATTCGCGAGTTGATCCGTGACCGAGTCATATCACTGCAGTACTACCCCACTAAGCAGCAGGTTGCAGACATCTTCACCAAGTCTTTCACTGAAAATAAATTTTTAGAATTGAGAGGTATGCTTAGAGTGGGATTAGAATTTTGGTTGCTCATGTATTACTATTGTTCATTATTTTAATACATTGATTTTATGGAGCAAATTATTTCTCTCCTCTCTTGAATATTAGCAAATTACTTGTGTTTAATTTAACTAGAATTCTACATCTATCGGAGTTTATGCATGAATTCTACACCTTGTAGGATGGTTGTGTAGAGAGGAGGCCCTACAAAAACAATCTCTATATCAATGAAAAGAGACTAGTATGGTCGCCATTCCTGTCGTAGTGTTTTTGGAGCACAAGTGTACCAAAAGACACCCCCTTAGCAGTGGATTGTTACCTGCAAAGGATCATGGTAAAAATTGGTGTTGTTAGTGGGCAGACTTAAATAAACACAACATTGTAAATAGTGGAAACAATGCATACATAAAAATAAACTTAAACAAAGAGGTATATAAACAAAATAATGCTCAAATGGAGAAAACATATCAATAATATATGGAAAATCTCCCTTTATTAATTTTCCATAGAGGTTGAATACAATTAGAATCTCAGACACTTGAAGGGAATTCTTTGAGATATGGAGCTCAAAAATCCTCAACAAGGGAGTTTCTTTCCTCAATCTCTTTGCAAGTTTCTCCTCTCTCTCAAAGAAGTGTGAAGACTCTCCAAGGACGAATTCCTCTTCATTCACTAAGATGTTGGGTTGCTTAGAATCAATTTGGCCAACATGTTAGTGTTCTTCACTTCCTTGGCTTCAACAATGCAATGGTGGTTTTCTCAAACAACAATTTGGCCAGCATAACAACGTGTCATCCTTTGGTTCTCCCATGGCCTATTTATATAGAGTTTTTTAATCCTTCTTCCCTCTCTTGGTACATGTATGATAAAGACACATGAGTAGGACAAGAGGATTCCATTTAGGGTTGCATATCTCCAATGCAACTCGAATTCGGTTGTACTGGACCAATCTCATATCAGAGAATCTGTCCCAAGTGTGAAAATTGGTCCTGAATCACTAAGTCATCCTCTTCTACTATCGCGAGGATTTTGGAGGTTATTCGGCACGCGTGCATTTATCGAAGAAATATACACGCAGACTTAATTTTTTTTTCCTTTATAAACTTTGGACCTTAGGAGAACTTTGATTTTTTTAACTTCATAATGTATTCAGTTGGAAAAATGTCCACCTTTGTATTCTACTGGACACTTTTAATATCTTCTAGATTGTACTGGAAGGTGTACAATTTTTTGGTGTTAACAATATTCATACAACTAAACCCTTAATTGAGAGTTTTGAAAAGTTCATCTTAAACCAATTATTCACCATTCTTCAATAAGAAATTCAATGAAAGATATGATAAACATTTTTTTGTAAAGTTTTTCTTTAATTGTTTTAATCATTACTGGCATTGGATTGTTTATGGTTTGTAAACCCTAGGTAGGGTTTGCAAAAGAAAAGGTTTATGGAATAAATTTGATGATGTAAATGATATCCTCTCCTTAATGATGTGTATAATGTGAACTCCATGATGATGAAAATTTCTTGATGATGATGTGGATTTCTTAATATTGATGTTGAACTCTGTGATGATGAATTCCTTAATGATATGGACTTTTTGATGATGAAAATTACTCATTGGTAATGAGGACTTCTTCATTATGACTCTAACTCCTTGATGATAAACTTTTTCATGATGTGGACTTGGACTCCTTGATGATGATATGGATGAGGTTGAAAGGATCTAAGAAGACTAAGATCAAGAGGGAGCTCAAATATGCTCTAGAGATAAGTACCTTCTTGATTGTTTCTATTATTATTACATTATGAATATCTTGTCTTTGTATATATTGATTGGTTGTATTTATTTTTCTATGGCCTCCTAGTGATAATTGCAAGAACATAATGAAGATTGCCAAGGTGTGGCAATCATTGGAAATGGATGAAAGAGAAATGTGACAAGAATAATCATGATTGGATGAGCTTTAAACTTAGATGGAGTAGACAAGATCAACCTAATTGAAGCACGATCTGAGTGATGTTGATCCAAATGTGCTAAAGATGAGCCTATGGCTTTGCTATGTTTCTAGAAAGGGATAACGACCTCTTCAGTGTAAGAGGGAGTTGATTGAAGAAATGTAAGATTGAAAGTGTGGCACGGGCCCAATGAAATAATGGACTATGAGTCCATGGACACTTGCTTGATGAAAATTTGAAGAGGCTACGAGACTCCATTGTTGACATGATTCATTCTTTGATTTGTCCTTTGAACCACATGATGCATGAAATTGATGACTATATCTAGATTAGATGAATTCTAAGTGTTGTGGATGGTCCTGCTACGTGTAGCGTGATTGACGCTAGAAGTTGGTTGTTGATATGTTTGATCTTCTACAGATGAGAAGTTTTTTGATATTTCTGTCTATGAGAATCCACTTATTTTCTAATGGATTCCTATATGGCGCACGTTTTTTCTAGTGAGTAGGGTGCTAATATTTTCTTCTACGAGAAATAACTTGTTATATGTTGGATTCTTGATGTTTTCTTCTATGAGAAGCTCTAGCTAAATTTGAATGAATAATTGGATTTTATTGTCTCTTAGACTGTCTGATAAAAATTTTGAAGTTTTCCATGGCTATTTTTTTGTTATTGAGCTATTTGTTTATCATTATGTGAATGGTTGAGAATCCCTTTGGAAAGGGACAATTGATTACATAGCATCATGAATCTTCCTTAGGTTGTGTGTTGGGAGGCGAATGGATTAGTTTGGAATATTGTCACTCCCTTAGGAAATGGGATGCGAGACCAGTGACTCTGGTTAGGGAGCTTGATTTTGAGGAACTTGGCTTGTGATATCTCCCTTCGGCTATGGGCTAGGAGACCCTATTTGTGGTTGGGGATTGAGATGGAAATTCCTCCCTTAGGCTATGGTTCAGGAGACCTTGTGGTTGGGGATATGTACCCTCTGTATGATTGATATGGTGATTTGTCCCTTAGGATGTGTGCTATGAGAGCTTGTCGTAAGGGAGATGCACTGAGATGGTGATTCCTCACTTAGTTTATGTGTTGTGAGACCTTGTGGTTGGGGAGATGCATTGAGATGGTGATTCCTCCCTTAAGTTGTGGGTCGTGAGACCTTTCTTGTGGTTAGGGATATGTACCATGTGGATATGAATGGTTGGACTCATTGATAGATTGGATAATATGTATCTTTCCTTATGATGAGACTGATGATTTCTCCCATAGGTTTTTTTCCAGGATACCTATGGATTGGTCGGGGAGATTGATCTTGATTAAGAAAGAGGCTTGTACTTGTGATCTCCTCCTTAGGCTTTGAGCTGGGAGACTTGTAAATTGGATGAGAAGATTGGTATTGAGAGAGAGAATGAAAAATACCTCCTCGGGTAAGAGGGAGTGCTGGAAATATGGTAGCCATGGTCAGTATTTTTATCTTAGAAAGAAATTGGAAATTTGAATTTTTAAAATTTTGCCTCCAATTTTTTGAATTTGGCCTCATATTGTTTGGGTTAACTAGGCCCCAAAGAGGCACCCATTCGACCCCCCTTAAAATTATATATAGAGGAGAGCCTTCCTCCATAATTTGACACACTGAATTAATCTTGTTCATCTTTGATCCAATGAATTTCAGAAGGAGAAAAGGAGGTCCGAAATTTCAGGAGAAGGGTTTGGGATCTCATCTTGTTCTTGGGTATTGGTTTGGATATTCTCTTGTTGTTGTTTTTGATGTATTAATGAACTATGAACTCTCTCTCTTGCATAAGGAAATATTTATGGGTTTCCCTTATGGGTTTTTCTCTGGCCTCAAGCCTAATTTTTGTGTCTCTTGTCTCATTGTTTCATGGTTATTGCCTACTACTCGTTTACGTTTATGTGTTGATATTTTTCTTCTGTATAACTGCTTAATGATATTGATTGAATGAAATGTGGAACTAATGTTAATTAATCATTGGAAGTATTTATATGTTGAATAAATTTTTCATTCTAACATGTGCCCTAGAAAATAAACACATTCCACAATCCAAATAGATTAATTAAGATGAA
>APFE031429157.1:0-24790 GCA_000404065.3 Pinus taeda | reverse complement strand
CATATACATATACATATACATATACATATACATATACATATACATATACATATACATACACATACACATACACATACATATATAACCTTCCTAGATCCATGTTAACTTCAGATCTATCAAGTGTCGAGAGGGATCAAATCTCTCAATGTACAAGCATTTCCTCAAGTTCTGCACTCAAAAAAATATTTACACCTCTAGGGATTTGATCCCTCTTAGCACTTGATAAATCTAGAGTTGACATGGATCTAGTTGGATTAATTAATTTTTTGAAATTTTATGAAATGGGAAATTTACATTTGATATTTAATTATAATAAAAATATGGTATAATTGTTACAATTTAAATTTAATTATCACAAAAATATTAAGTGGTATTTAGGCTAATATATGATGAATTTTTTGGTTAGATAAAAAATACAAAGATCTGTGGAGAGATATATGGGAATATGCTTTTTGGGAGACTTCATTGCTTTGTAAATAAATATTGGTGAGTAATCAATATTGGGTCTATCAATGATCATCAACCATTCAACTTATATGGTTGGGCTAGTATATAGTTATTTTTGCTTACTTCATTCCATTTTATAGTAGCAGGGTGCCTATTCTCCCTAACTATTGTCAAAAACCTTATCTCTCTGTAAACCTTTATTTTTTAATTTGCATAATCCTATCTCTTTCTTGTCCATTCATTTCTTTCCTATAGGATTTCATTTTTTCTCTGGTTATTTCCTTCCTTGACACATCACCCTCTACTCCCTACCTCTTGCTATCCTTATATCCTCATTACATTAGCTCAAATGAATGAAAAAAAAAACAACTTATATTTATTAGATAAGTACACACCCCCTCTCTCCCCCACCAAATGCTATCTAGACATAACAAAGGAAGAGGCCAGAGTAGAGAGGAGATATGTACAAGATGAATGTCATTGGTAATGTAGGTAAATGGATTCTAGACACGTGAATTAGCAAAGATGGGTTTAATAGATACATGCAAGTGGTTTATATAAATTAGAAAATAAAAATAATCATGGGAAAAGTCTTAGTTGGAAGAAGTAAAGTGAAGCTAGAGATTCTCTTGCGTATAGATGCCATAGAGGTAGAGATGCAGAATCTAGACAACAAGATCACTCAACTTGCTAAAGGTAGCTAATCTAGAGTTCACTAGCGCTAAAGAAGAGAAGAAACTAGAGAAGGTCAATAAGGTCACAATATTTGTCTAGTCATAGTATTTTGCTTTTTGATAATTATATTACGTATTATAAATGATACATAGTCTGGTATAACAATTATGTATATAGAACAAAATCCATTTATGATAACAATTTGAAATCTATCTAGTTTAGTTTAGCCTCTAAGTTAGATAGATTAAACTTCATATATGATAATAGATGGGGTGACCTCTTCCTAGTCTCACCCTAGTTACAAAAAAAAAAAATAGATAGATCAAACTTCATATATGATAATAGGTGGCGTGAGCTTGTTCTAGTCTCACCCTAGTTACCCAAAAAGAAAATATTTTAGACATTGATTTTTGTTTAAACAAAAAAACTTCAAATATAATAATAATATGAAAATTGTAATTTTTATAACAAGGAAACTATTACTTTACCACTGATCTAGTTTTCATAGTGGCAGACCAATAACTAACACATATCTTTTTTAATAATGTTTCCCCTTAATATATATAAGAAAGGAATTTATAGTTTTAACAATAAATAATATTTGAAATAAGAAAATAATGTTGATCTGAATTTGTAATTTTAAATTTTTTGGATTCTTTATGTATAGTTTTGAATATATATATATATATATATAGTATTATATATAATATAATATATATATATATATAGTATATATATATATATTATAGTATTTATAACTTTAAAAATAAATGAAATATTTGAAATAAAAAAAATAATATTGATGTATTTGTATTTTAATTTTTTTTGGATTTCTTTATGTATAGTTTCATAATATATATATAAGATAGTATATTAAAGTATATTAAGTATATATATATATAGTATGTAGTAATTATATATATAGTAATAATTATATATTTAATTGTTATATTGTATCTAATTCCTTGCAAATTTGTATAAAAGTGCTAGTTGAAGCAATTAAAAATTTTTCACATATTTAAAAAAAAATGACCTCATGGAGCATAGCTCACCTTGTTATGAAGTATTATGTAAAAGTATGAGATTAAAAGTTCAAATCCCCATGAGTTAGGCTAACCAAAAAATAAATTTTTTATCTATTTATTTATTATATTTCTAGAATGTGTTTTGTATATTGTATATTGTAATTGTTATAAGTTTCAAATAAACATACATTAAATTAAATACTTCAAAATTAGTTAAAAATATTCTAACTTTTCAAAATGTTATATTTTGATTTTATAATTAATACAATTAGCATATTTAATTTTATATTTAAATTAAAAATTAATGAAAAAATGAAAAATATAATATAAAAGAAAGAAATTGATATGATTAAACTTCATGTGGTCTGAATATCTATTTTCCAAAATTAAAAATATAATTATCCCCTAGCCACTCATGGAATCTTTGTGCAAATTTCCTGAATGCAACGATAGACAAGTTGTCCCTAATCGTATCAGTGAAGATCGAAGGGGCAAAAGAGGAATTGATATCACGAAATTAAGAGCCAACAAATCATTGTCTTTATATAAGATAACGTGAATGGTAAGTGAAATAAAAACCTCAGTATAGGTGCGAGACAGTAGTAGCCTACAAGCTAGCTTACTTAGGGTGCACTATCAAAGTCAATCTTGTAGGTGTTACATAATATTGTCTTGAATTGATATGGTTTTTGTCTTAAGTGTTAACTGTCTTAAATAGGTTTTGTCTTAGTTGTCATTGTCTTAAATATAAAATTTTGTCTCAAACTCTTTTTGTCTTAAATATAAAGTTTTGCCTTAAAATATTTTTGTCTTCAACTATTTTCGTCTTAAATACAAAGTTTTGTCTTAAAATATTTTTGTATCAAACTATTTTTGTCTTAAATATAAAGTTGTCTTAAAATATTTGTCTCAAACTGTTTTTGTCTTAAATTTTATATTTAAGACAATTCAATTGATATTAAATTTTAATGTAAAATAACTAAAATAAAAGTGACTTCTTAAGACAACAAATTTATTTTGTCTTAAAAGTGCCCTTCGTGTACTATTGGAAGCATATTTTGGGTATATTTTCCCCAGATGTAATCTTGGTAGTCTAATTATATTTCTTATAAAAATTAGCAGGGCCTCTTCCACTTGAAGTTGAAATGAGAAGCCTTCGGCTAAATATGAAAGTTATAATATTTAGAAAAAGGAAACTACTACTTTACCATCGGTATAGTTTTGTCAGTGACAGACCAATAACTAACATGTCTTTTTTAATAATGTTTCCAATTCTACTGACTGACAGACCAATAACTCACATATTTTTTTTGAATAATGCTTCCAATTAGTATATATTAGAAAGAGATTTATATTTTAAAAATATTTAGAAAGAGATTTATACTTTAAAAATAAATAACTAGTACAACCATATTAGTAAATGTGGTTGATATAAACCAAAGGTGTATATCAATCACATGCACAATCACATTAGTAAATGTGGTTGATATACACTAAAGGTGTATAATTATGGTTATTATGATTATTAATTAATATTATTACTATTATTAATTAATATGATATTTTATTATAATTAAATTTAATAATAATTAATTTATTATTAATGAGATATAAATGAATTATATTTCATTCATTATTAATTAATTAATCCATTTTAAATATAGATATGTCAAGTCTCACTAGCACAACCAGATGAGGATGGGCCTCATCAACAATGTGAAACAATATAAAACCTCACAGCGGGTGGTTGTGCCCTCTGTTAGGGGGAGGAGACATGCTAAAAAATACAGTCAGCTAAGGGTTGGTGTGGCATGGGCTGGGTGCGATCCCCGGGTGACTTTAATGGATTAGATTCCCCTAGTTTGTAGCTCCTCAAGCCACAGGTCAAGCCTGGAAGATCATAAACAACTTGACAAACAAACAAAAAAATATAAATTCTATTAATATTGTTAATTAAATATTTAATTAATATAATATTGTTAATTAATATAAATATCGTTAATATAGTTAATTAAATATTAATATAAATATTGTTAATTAATAGTGTTAAGCATGGTGAAGATAAATATTTAACCCAAGGGACTAATATTATAAACCTAAGGTATATAAATCCTAAGATATATATTATAAACACTAAAATAAACATGGTTTACCATGGTTAAACATGGTTGAGACAATCCTTGAACCATGATTGACCATGCTTAACCATTGTTGATTTTCATATCAACACAATCTTTGTGACAATGCAACGTTTGACCATGATTTGCCATGGATGCTCATGTTTGCTTTTATAAAATATGGTTGACCATGATTGACCAAGGTTGAGCATAGTTAATCATGAATGACCATGGTTGAGCATATTTTGATTTTATAAAACATGGTTGACTAGGGTGGACCATGATTGACCACATATCCAAGGTATATAAACCCTAAGATAAATATTATCAACCCTAAAATAAACATGGTTGAGCATGGTCGACCATGGTTGACCGTGCTTTACCATGATTGATTTTCATATCGAGACAATCTCTCTCACAATGCGACATTTGACCATGGTTGACCATGGTTGGTTATCATTGACCACGATTGATATTATAAACCCAAGGGAATAATATTAAACCCAAGAGACTAATATTATAAACTCAAGGTATATAAACCCTAAGATAAATATTATAAATAATAAAATAAACATGGTTAACTATGGTTGATTTTCATATTGAGGCAATCATTGTCATAATGCGACATTGGGCTATGACTGGCCATGCTTAACCATGATTTATTTTCGTATTAGGAAAATCGTTGTCACAATGCGAAGTTCAACCATAGTTGACCATGATTGACAATGGATGACCATGCTTGATTTTATAAAACACGGTTGACCAAGGTTAACTACGATTGACGATGGTTGATAATGGTTGACTGTGATTATCATATTAAGACAATCTTTGTCATAATGCGACGTTTGACCATGGTTGAGACAATGATTGATTTTTTTATTGAGATGATCTTTGACACAATGCAACATTAGACCATGGTTGACCTTTATTAACCATGGTTTACCACGATTGATTTTATAAAACATGTTTGATCATGGCTGACCATGGTTGAATAATATTAAACCCAAGGAATTAATATTATAAAACCAAGATATATAAACCCTAATATAAATATTATAAACACTAAAATAAACATGGTTGACCATGGTTGACGATGGTTGATTTCCACATTGAGACAATACTTGTCACAATGGGGCGTTGCACCATGGTTTACCATGGTTGACCATTATTGATTTTCAAATAAAGAGAATATTTTTCACAATGTGACATTAGAACATGGTTAACCATGGTTGATTCTCATATTGAGACAATATTTGTCACAATGCAATGTTGGACCATGGTCGACCATGATTGAATTTATAAAACATGGTTGACCATGATTGATATGTAGACCCATGGGAATAATACACCCTAGGGATTATAAACCTAAGGGAATAATATTAAACTCTAGGAATATGAACCCTTAAATTAATAAACCCAAGCGATATATATTATAAACCCAAGGGAATAATAAACCCAAGGTATATAAACCCTAAAATAAACATGGTTGACAATGGTTTATTTCCATATTGAGACAATCCTTGTCACAATGTGACGTTCGACCATGCTTGACTATGATTGATTTACATATCAATATAATCTTTGTTAGAATATGACATTCGACCATGGTTGATTTTCATATTGAGACGATATTTGTCACAATGCAACATTTAACCATGGTTGACCATAGTTGGCTATAATTAACCATGATTGATATTATAAATCCAAGGGAATAATAAACCCAGCAGATTAATACTAAAAACCTAAGGGATTATGAACCCAAGGGAATAATATTAAATCCAAGGGACTAATATTATAATCCTAAGGTGTATAAATGCTAAGATAAATATTATAAACACTAAAATAAATATGGTTGACCATAGTTGATTTTCATATTGAGACAATCCTTGTCACAATGCAACGTTGGACTATGGTCGACCATGCTTAGTCATGGTTGATTTTCATATCAAGACAATCTTTTTCACAATGTGACGTTCGGCCATGGTTGACCATGACTGACCATGGATGCCCATGTTTGATTTTATGAAACATGGTTGACCATGATTATCCAAGGTTGACCATGACTGACCATAGTTAACTATGGTTGATCATGATTATCATATTGAGACAATCTTCGTCATAATGTGACGTTGGACCATGGTTGAGACAATGATTGATTTTCATATTGGAACAATCTTTGTCACAATGTGATGTTGGACCATGTTTGACCACAATTGATTTTGTAAAACATGGTTGATCATGGTTGAATAATATTAAACCCAAGGGACTAATATTATAAACCCGAGGTATATAAACCTTGCGATAAATATTATAAACACTAAAATAAACATGGTTGACCATGGTTGATTTTCATATTAAGATAGTTTTTGTCACAATGTGACATTTGACCATAGTTGACCATGACTGATTTTCAAATCGAGAGAATCTTTGTCACAATGTGACATTCGACCATGGTTGATTCTCATATTGAGACAATATTTTTTATAATGCAATGTTAGAACATGGTTGACCATAATTAAAATTATAAAACATGGTTAAGCATCGTTGGAAATGATTGATATTATAAACCCAAGGGAATAATAAACCCTTTGGATTAACACTAAAAATCAAAGGTATTATAAACCTAAGGGAATAATATTAAACCCTAGGAATATGAACCCTATTAATAAACCCAAGGGATTGATATTATAAACCCAAGGCAATAATAAACCTAAGGGATAAAAATTATAAACATGAGGTATATAAACACTAAGATAAATATCATAAACCCTTAAATAAACATTGTTGACCATGGTTGATTTCCATATTGAGACAATCATTGTCCCAATGTGACGTTGGACCATGGTTGACCATGATTCATTTTCATATTGAGACAATATTTGTCACAATGCGATGCTGGACCATGGTTGATTTTCATATTGAGACAAGCTTTGTCACAATGGGACATTCAACCAAGGTTGACCATGATTGATTATGGTTGGTTATGATTGATCATGGTTGACCATGATTGATATTATAAACTCAGAGGAATAATAAATCTAAGGGATTGATATTATAAACCCAATGGAATAATAAACCTAAGGGATTAATACTAAAACACCAAGGGATTATGAACCCAAAGGAATAATATTAAAGCCAAAGGACTAATATTATAAACCTTAAGATAAATACTATACACACTAAAATAAACATGGTCAAACATGGTTGATTTTCATATTGAGACAATCCTTTTCACAATGTGATGTTGGACCATGGTTCATTTTCATATCGAGACATTCTTTGTCACAATGTGACATTTGACCATGGTTGACCATCATCATTGATCATGATGAAAGATACTTTAATGAAGGTTGATCATGGTTGCTGAAATTCAACCATGTTTAATCATGGTTGACAATCATTGACCATTGTTGACCATAGTTGATTGTGGTTGACCATAAAGACATCGACCATGGTTGACCATATTCAGGCATGATTAACCATCGTTAATCATAGTTCAATGTAGGGACATTGATTAACCATTATGACCATGGTTGATAATAGTGGAACATGCTTAACCATGGAAGATCATAATTGAACATGGTTGATTAAGATAGACAATGGTTGCCATTGATTGAACATGGTTAAACATGTTTGATCAGATTCAACAATGGTTGACCATATTCGATTTTATTAATTTATTAATAAATTTTACTAATTTATTAATTAATAATTGATTTAAGGTCATTTGTTTATAATAATTAATATAAATACTAATAGAAATGTTAATATAACTAATTAATTTTAATATATTAATTTAAACGTGGTTATCGAATATTTTCAATAATAAAAAAATATATATATTATATATATAGTTATTAATGTTCTTTAAATTATTAATATTATAATCAATAAAATATTGATATATATTTATAATAATATTATTCGTTATTAATGTTTAATAGCATTATCAATTTATCAATTGAAACAAAAAAAATTGATAATAGTAGTAGTAGTAGTTTTTATTTATTTTTCACTCACAAGTGTGGACTACGGCTACTTTCTATACTTAGTTTATTTTTCAATTTTCTAAGTATAACATTCACATACACATCGGAAACATTCAATCATTCATCTTCATTGTTATTACCATTTACACATATGCACAGCGAATATTTTAACGAGAGGGGCAACTCCCTTAAATATGAGTCTACCCGATGATAATAACAATATTTTACAAAATATACAAGTTACAGTCTTTGCCGGGTATTCCCAAGTTTCCTCCTTACAATTTTTTCCACAACCATGCAACCTTGTCATTCGGCTCACGCCCATCGTTCAATTGCCTTCGTTCAGCGTTGCCTAATCATGTCGCCCACCCAGCACACAACCACAGCTAGTCCGCACCATCACACCTCACTCCACATTCAACTATTCAACCCGTCACACCGGCTCGTCGTACCGTGCTGCCCAACTCGCTGGTCACCCAACTCACCCTTGGGGGCGCCCATTGTTCGTCGTTCACTCCTGCCCACATTTCACTGTGCACTAGTTCAACCTTCGTTCATGGTCGCCCCGAGTCACCATGTCAACACCCTACACGCACTCCACCAACTTGTCGTTCGTTCACCTTGGGCGCTCACCGCTTGAGCTCACCCACCCACCCAACTATCACGTCACCTACTCGGTTGACCCAACTCGCCAAATCCCATTCACCTCTTCTCGAGTGCATTCAACTTGACTTGCCTCACCCGGTCGAGTCGCCACACCCGTTTAGCATTTCAACCTGCCCGAGCTTGCCCAGTGCACTCGCCCACGGTCTAATCGATGCACCTCATGTGCACTCACCCAGCCTGTGGCCCACCCTACAACCGGACTCCCGTTCCGCCCGTTGTCCCGAACTGTGACCTCGCCCAGCTCACCTGACCTATGATAAGAACTCATTGACCCGCCCTACGGTCTTCGCCCTGCCTACAGCCACCTGAATTACGTTCAGTTTGTTTTCTGCAACTCCATGCTTCGGTCGTAGACACTACCTGCACTTCGCCAAGTTGTAGTCTCCCTCCAAGTTGCTCGCACCCTTTGTTCGCATGAACACTTGGAGAATTCGCTTGATGACTTTTCACCATTCTACCACTCTACTTATATGGTAGTTGGCTTTGGTGGGGCGTCGACCCACCGTTCCGTCCAACTCGCCCCTCCGTCACGTCGGCCCATTGTGTGGGCACCCATACATGGGACCACCCATCATATAAACTCGCGAAACTCCCAATGCTTAGCCATTTTCATGATGACTCTTCGTGCGGTTGCACCAGCTCATTTCCTTCGTTCAGCCAGCTCGTTGCACCATGTGGGCGCTCCTCGGTTCGTTGGTTGAACCACCCAACTCGTCATTTTCCCATCGTGTGCCCTCGCTGACTCTCGCATCGCAGAATGACTTGGGGGCCTTACATCCTCCCCCACCTCAAGTCATTGTTGTCCTCGACAATACTATCATACAACATCGCAAATTGTCACTAGCTCCAACATCCAAAATGCTCATGCTACATGCCTCTGCTCTGTTATCACACAAACCATAAAGGCTCATGTCCCCATGAATCAGAAAGTGTCCTCAATCCATGATAATCAACCACATCTGTCACAACCCCACATGTTGCCCCATCATGGAATGCTGGCCCCTCCAACTCAAGCTACATGCTCACTACAACATATCGTGTTCACCCCATCATGTATCATCATCGTGTGAATTGTTGCCATGATACTCCAACACAATGCTAACACATCTCTATACACTTCCGGACCCCATGATTCGAACTAGTCGAATAGCTAGTCCAACTAACATGCTCAAACCATGAGAGTGCACATCCTCATGCCACCATCAGTCATTTCTCTCAGCATCCTGCCACAAGATTAACTCAATCAAGAATCCATCTCCATCTCTATCAAAATGTAAGCCATGCCCAGGCGCATGAAGTAAACTCCATCTTGTCTGCAACATGTTTTCCATGATGTTTGGTGTCAATGTGTTGCATGTCAATCAATCGCATCTATCCCAACATCATCATCCATATATGTGTAAAATCCATCTCCTCAAAATGAAGAGATCCTCTCATCAAACTGACTCTTGATGTGCCACATCCAGGTACATGAAGTAACCCCCATCATATCTATAATGTGCCATCCCTCAATTTTTCCAAAGAAACAAGTATATACTTGCATCATCATCCATGCACTACCCATGATCATAGATCAATCAGCTCCCATGTATCAAAAGTGGTTAAGTCTCACCTCAACCCATGCCCCAAGTGTTGCCACCAAGGCATCATCATCGATGCAACTCCATCACTCCAAAGTGTCTCATATCAATCCTTCACATTAAGTCACTCTCTCAAGCACACCCATAAATGTACTCAAAAGTATGCAACCCATGCTGCATCAAAGTCCCTGACCTCAGCTCATCAATGCATCAGATCCTCCAAGTCCACTATAATGATAAGTCCGCAAAAGCTACAACCTTATGTCATCATGAGCTCCATGAGTCATCTCCAACCAACATCCTAGCAAAGCATAGATGTCTCGGCCCCAAAGGTCTCTGTAATATTCCTCAGCTCTCCATGTAGTAGAAATGCTCCATAGTCTACTCACAACTCCACCAAGTCCATGGTCCTGTTGTACCCAAGTGCACAACATCCCCATCGGCTCATAAGTAAAATATCTCCATGTCACATCAGCAAATCCACCTGCACAACATCCCTTCCTTGGCACTCCTCATTGGATGCCCACAAATGACACCTCTACAAGTGCTCCTGCATAATGTCCCTACATAAGACTATCATGCTCCATCTATCCACTCGATGTCCATGACTCATGTTGCCCATGTTTCCCAACTAAGTAGACATATCACAACATCGGTCATCCTCATCCAAGTCTGCAATCCGATCTAGTGAACTCGGTCACCCAAACCATATATATCATTAAGTCATATGAGTCTCTTCCACCGCAACTCCCCTACTAAAGGTCCCACCAAGACTACCTCTTAGTCTCAGCCATGAGAAGTCCACCCAAGTATCATCAACCTCAAGCATGTGCCCTTCTCCAATCTGTCCGTGAGTCATGTCGGGCACTTAGCCAATTCTCTATATGGCTAAAGCATGACCCATTCCTCCACAATGATCATCACATTCCTCCCTTGTCACGGGCATTTGCACCTTCTACCATAAGGTCACAAACAGCCCCAACAAGCTCTGCAACAGTCAATGGTCCTTGCTTCTCCATACAAGGTCTCATCGTAGACATCCATGGTAAGATCTCCCATCGCATCGGCAAACTGACTTTGCCCTTCCCTGCATATGTCCCATCTACCAAAAGCTCCAATGAAACACAAGTATAAGTAGTACTTACTTCATCATGAGGCTCCTCCACGTGAGTATCCTCATCCACCAATGTCTGCAAACTACATGATCCTGGTTCAACTTGAATAATTTCAAGTTCATCCTCCATCACTATCATATCTGCAACATCCTCAAACATCATGACTTCCTTTTCTTCGTCATCACAATCTGTAGCTACATCTTGCTCCATTGCCCAACCAAGTCAAAGAAGTTCATCTTCAATGTTTCTTACCAAGACTTCAAGTTCATCTCGAATTTGTGGGTTCTCTTCTTTCATTTGCTTCAACCTGTTAGCCTCCTGCTGCAGCAGGTTACCCATATTTCATGATTGACATTTTTACAAGCCAAATATGTCATACTTTGCATGCTGCAATGCTCCATATTTGCTGACAGACACCGAAGAAGCAAGGTTTTGATAGATAGAGAATCAAAGGAGCCCAATTGCTTAATCTGGGCCCTTGGAAGAAATAAGGGTAGATCTATACAGGAGGGCAGTCAAAAGAAAAAGAGCACAGTGAGGGTTTTCTAATTCTAGTGCACTCAAATTCAAGTGAAGGAAAATGCTAGGACGGTCAGGTTGGGTAGGTAGTATTAGGATGCAGAAGTAAAAATGGTGTTACCATTTGGTTTATCAAAAGAAGGACCTATAGCATGTATAAGTTGGCACCTTAGCAGTTGGCTGGCAGTACAACAAGGAAACATGACTAACTTCCTTTTCCTTTTCCCCCATGAAATCAATTAACTAACATTCCTCTAAAAATCTTGAGATCTGCTCAAGTAATCCAGTTTCACTTCATTTCTTACTTAAAACAAGCTGACAATTGAGTGGACTTGGTGAAAAGAAGCCACATTTTTTGTGTAAATATCAATCTCTACCTAAACCATTCATTCCCTTATGCTGGAGCTTCTAATTTATAAACACAACATCCCCAGATACCTTGCCATCTCTCACAATTCATATTAACTTCTAATTTCTATTATATAGCCCCTTACAACCATGTTCCCTACCCCTACTCTAAAGGAGACTATATACAACACCCTATAAATACTAAATATCCCACCCCTTGGCAATTATAGCCAAATAAACCATAGTCGGGAAAACAGCAGGTCTATCAAGGGCCCACTGTTAGTCCCTCCGTGTCAACCCGGGATTTGTTTGACTTTTGGTCGAATAAATAACCTTCTAACCCTTCTCCGCTCCCTTTTGGGTTTTATCGATATCCGATTGATAAATAATCGAAGCCCGAACATTTCGTTAAAACCTTAAACCTAAGATTAAAACCACACGCAGCCGCGATTATTTCATAAGTTAACGTGCGCGCATTTGTTTTAAACTCCGAGCTTTTCCTCCTCTTGCCTGCCCTCGGATCTGCTCTTCCAGATCCGACAGCCCCCATGCATGTCGGGCTCTCCCTCGCGACAGTCCTTTAGCGCCCGATGTCCGACGGTTTCACCGTCGTACACCGGGATGCGTGGTATTTTCCGATTGCATCGGGCCGCCCCTGACGAATACCGCCTCTGTACCCAAGGCGGTCCGATGCAGTTTAAAACCGCTTTCCCTTCCGCCCATGTGTCACTGCCACGTTACCCCGCCGTACTGCCAGGTCATCTGCTGACGTCATCAAACTACCACGGTGTCCACCGCCACATCAGCATCCACGTCACTGCCACGTCATTTTCCGTACTCGCTACCTGACAAAATTACGTCATGTTAACGTCATCCTCAGAAAATGCCAAAAAGTCCCAAAAGCGCCAAAATTCTCGAAAGTGAGTTAAAAGTCGTGAAAACGACTATTTTTAGGGCATTTTTGTTTTTTACCACCAACGCAACATGCATGCGATTTTTACACTCCCAAGACTTCAGCGGCCAGCCAACCTGCAAATTTGGCTCCACAGTTCGTCTCGACCGCTCAGTTCATCCTGTCAAGTGCCTCTCGCGCCCTCATAACAGGTATTTACCCATCACTTACCTAAAATCCTGTTTTAATGTTTCTCTGCTCCAAATTCCAAATCTAGCTGGTTTTTAGCTCGTAAAACTATTCCCGCCAGCCACCCATTACTCTGCACCTATTGCGTGAGCTGGTCATTTTCCACATATTGAAACCCTGAGCCAATATTTCCGGTGAAAGAATTAGTCCTCCCCTCTATTTATTCGTGGTTGCCCACGAAGTACTGAAATCTGTGTTATTCAGCTGGTCTGCCCAACTATATTGCGCTTCGTTGGTTTAGCCTATGTTCCTAAAAGAAAAAAAGCCAGAGCTTATTCTCCTATTCCCAAACTGAGGCTTCTCAGGCGAAATTCAATGCTCCTCCCATCCGCATTACGTTCACTGCCCACTAGGTCTCTGCTTTTGACCTGTCCTGGTTAAATCACTTAGCTGGAAATACTGTCAACCTTTTGCGTTCCATAAATTCTGTGTTGTGTCGCCAATCCAAAAGCCAATTACTAGCTCGGCTTATTGTACTATTTTCAGAACCTCAAATCCCGCCTTTAGTTGTTATCTCTACTCTATTCCCTTCCATCAAAGCCATACACGACATGGAGGTCCCGGTTGCCCTGAATATTGCTCCTTTGAATGCCCCACACATGAATTTAGACTGGATACCTCTAGCTGACAGAGATTTCCAGATTGAGGATATGAGGGGACTTGAATCCCACCTCTTAACATTTTTCCAATTCAAGAACAATTATAAAAATGATGTTGATCCCCTGGGAATTTGGCAATCCAGTATGCCTATCTATTATCTCCCAGAAGTCAATGTGTTGCCTGATTTTATTCATCTCTGTCATTCTCACTATGAGCCTACTTTGAGGGCAATCCTCAACCCAGATGGGTCAGTATTGTTCCATATCACTCCTCAATCCATCAATCAAATGCTGAATTATGATCCTCCTCAGTCCTTGGTTCCTCTCACCCTAAAAAATCTGATTGACAGTGGTCCAAGGCTCTCTAAAGCAGAGATTCTAAGAGTTAATCAGCTATTCATGATACCGAGATATCAGAATGACCATCCTCCACCATATCATCAGGCTTCATTCAATATGATAGGCAGGCTCATGGTGTATATGATTTCTTACATCTTAGGATGTAAGACAGGGGAGTTCATAGATGAGACAGTGTTCCAATTATTGGCCATATTTACTCCAGGGCAACCCCCTGCCATCATGTATGACTATGCCACATTCATAGCTAACAAAATTCACGAGCAATTCATGATGATGGACAGGTAAAGGGTCTTCAAATACACTTCTTATATCTATCACCTACTGCTTTATATCACCCTGATAGTTTCAAAATCCCTCTCAGGAAACTTGATTCAAAGAGAGAGAGGAGATCTGTAGTCTTCTGGACTTCAGTCTTTCATAAGGTCCAACATTCTCCCTATACATATTGCAAGTTCATTGACCTCTTCATATACCCAGCTACTTGCTTGTTATTAGAGACCCCTCCTCCCAGACTTACTGCCGAAATGCAAAGGATTTTGCATCTTTCCAAAGAGTACAGCATTGGTGATTGGTACTTTTACCAAAACCATACAGTTATCAGAATTTATGGGAGTGAGTTGCCTCCCTATAGGCTGTCGAGATACGTTCCCATGAGGCTTTTTCTTTAGAATATTTCAGACAGTTCAGTCATGCAGACTTAGTTCACTTCCATGGCAAAAATAAGAAAGCACAGTTGAAAATCAGAACTCAACTAGGTCCCTTTGTTTTCAAAAAAAGGGAAGAAGCCTGGAAGGATGCAGATAAAATGTTGAGAGAAGAGATTCTATTGAAACAAAGCTTCTACTGGTCACCATATGACCCCGAACACTTCATAAGCTTTAGGAGGATCAAAAATAAGCTCTTAGGCTATGTGCACAAGCCAATCCCTCATATAGAGCAATATGCAAATTCACCCGAATGGGTAGAAGGTTCTTTAGTTGATGAGCAAATTTCTGAAGAAGAAAAATTGGAGAAAGACATGAAAGAAGCTGAAAAAAGAATTGACATGGAATGTGTTCCACAGGTCCGCCCCGTACAGCCACAACCAGTGGGAGCGAGCACATCAGCTGCTGCTTCACCACAACCAGTCGGGGAAGCCATATTGGGAGCAGGAAAGGACAAGGAAATAGAGCATTCAGAAGGACAGAGTACAATGGAGGAGCAGCCTCCTCTAAATCAGGAAAGAAACCTAAAACAAAGTCCCTCAACACATGCAAAAGCACCTAAAATTCCTGTGCTACCAACTCCTCAACAGGAGGAAAGAGGTAAAAAGAGGGACCAGGCAGAGAGTGCAGCCACAGGTACACCAACCGAGCAGCAGGGAGAGAAAAGGCAGAGGTTAAATCCCTATGCTGAAGAAGAAATCTCAGAGGAAACGCTTGGAAACTTAGGGGGGGAGGGAACTTCAGGACAGCAAATCCCTCCAATTTTGGAGACATCGACCAGCGCCTTCCAGCAGGAGCATGATAGACAACCAGGTGGGGAGGTTTCATCCTCCAAAAAGCAAACAAAAAGGGGTGTAGACATCAAAAGGGCCTTTACTGAAATCAAAGCTAGGAACGAACCGGTAAGGTTCCAGCTTTATAATCAACTGTTGAAAAGGGCGCCTACAAATCAACAGAGGCTGATGGCAGCCTATGACATGGAAGCAGGAGAAATAACATTAAGTCATTTCAGACCTACCGTGTAGCAACCACAATCAGTTGAAGATTATATCAGAAATAATCTGGAAGTCCTTTCTAAGGACATACACCCTATAGACCAGATTGAGCTACATAAGCAGACAGGGGAAATGGTGTACTCAACTCTGGCAGATAAAGCTCTGCTAGCTCATAGATTACAGAACTCCTTGAATAATACCTCTGCCCAATTAGAGTTGGAGAAGGCCTCATCATTGGCCAAAGATAACAGGATAAAATCCCTTGAGGAAATCATAATAGAGATGGGACATGACCCCAAAGATCCCAAGGGAACACAAGCCTTGATCGGGAAAAAGGAAGAGGACCTAGCAACCCTCAGAAAACAAATGAAGTTACCACCAACTCTTCATCCTCAGACAACAGAAGTAGCACAGCAAAAATAAATGGAGGACATATACACTTTACTTATGAGAATGAATCAGAGAATACTGGACACTGAGAAAGCACTGGAAGAAGCTTTGCAAGGCAAGCAACCTGACTTGTCTAAGGCCCCATCCATTAGCTCCAATAATCTCTACTCCCCCTCTAGCAGGTACTACAACAGCACCTCCACCAGCTTCAACTTCAGCTACAGAGGTTTCAACCACAGCAACTACATCAGCAACTGCAGTAGCAACCGCACAAGAGGCCAATTTGGGGATGGAAGCCATGTTAAAGGAGATTAAGGCCCTCGAAGTTCAAATGACAGAAATGAGGGAAACCAAAGAGAAGCTAGCCAGAATTGAAGCTAGCTATGATAGGTCAAAAATCACAGTCGCTGAGAAGAACAGGGAAATAAAGGCTCTAGAAAATAAAATAAAGGCCTTGGAGAAAGACCTCACTCTCCATACGACCCTGGCTCAAGTTAAAACAATTTTATGGGATAATATTGGCAAGGCTCTCGTGGAGAAATGGACAAGAATTCAAACCGTTTTTGACCAAATAGATTTGATGGCAATAGCTCAGTATGAAACTCAAAAGGCCGGGGCATTATTGGCAGACAAGCCTGAGCTAACCAATAAATTGATTCACTTTCTAAACACTCGTACTGGTGACCAGCTGACAGCACTGAACATTCAGAACAGAACAGAAACCATTGTGAGAGTTAAAAAGGTACTGACCATGAGGAACTTCGTCCAGACAATAGAAAGAAAGTGCCAAGAAATGCAAACAGAGGTACAGGCTTTCAGGCAAAGGATGGCAGATTTACAAAGAAGAGGTTTACCCAGCCTAGTTACTAGCACGGGAAAATTATTAAAGCAAGGGCAGTATGCATACAGGTTACATACATATGTACAGAATTAGGTCACTGCATCATCGAGCAACACAGAAGAAACAACTCCTCTCACAGGGGAGAGTTTATACAATAAACTAGAAGATCTATTTTACATTGAGCATGAAATCAAGCATCTCTTTCCTGTCTGGCCCAATTATTATGCATATACAGAAGCTGACGAGACTCTATTCAAACTAAGGAAACATCATCTACCGCCAGAAGATTGGTGGCAAATTCTGCTCCACATCCTACAGTAATTCTATTTTCTACATATTTTGCTTCTGCAAGAAAATTGCATTGCACCACTTTTGCTATCAGGAAAGTCCAAAGCTAACAACAAATGGAATTAGCGCAGAAAATCATTTTGGAAAATTGAACAGGTGGCAGGTGACACAGCACCCAGAACAGCTCACCAAAATGGCGCTCGTCGACCGACTTGCTCATTCCAAGAGTCAACAACAATCAGGACACCTACAGCAGCTAATTGAATGCATTTACTTTCTCAGTTATTATTATGCAAGTTTTTCTTCATGAATAGTTATTAAGCATGTCAGGGTAGCTGGACACAGTTATGTCCAGATATTTTCCCAGGATATTTTTGTAAAAAACTTCTATATATGCTGCTAAGGCAGATGTATTAAGGGTTGGTTGTTTTTTTATAATTTTGGGTTGATAGACTCCGAGGGAGACTCGCACTGTATGCTCGGAAATTTTCTATAATCAAAGATTGCTCAGGAGTATGGAGGATGAAATGTTGATGTGTTTGAATGGTTGAAGATTAACTATGAAATTCTTGTGTTGTCGCATAACTCAATAAGTACTTCTTATCTCCGTTTTCATTCATCAATTACGCTCTTAAACAGCGGAAAGAAAGATTAGCTTAGAATCTGTTTAAATACACTCTATGCTTGATTTCCGTTGTTTCTCCATGTTTTCATCTGTTTTTAGGCATAGGTATGGATTCCATCTGGCTCATATCTGCCCTAATTCATCATGTGTGACAATTATCCATGAATTCTTAAATGCTCATGGATACAGTTCATTCGTTTTCCCTCTTTGAAGATGTTGAGAGATTCTTTTTGCCTCTCATCCCTCAGTTTCCATTTCATCTCTTTAGGCCCGAAGATTGTGTTATATACAGCTACCTTGCTTCACATTTATCTTGTGACCAAGAAAACACACCAGCAGCTTAACTCCTGGACTCCATGCCCAATGGTTTGAAATTTTCTGCTCCATGCTTTGCCTCTCCACTTGAAAATATTTTCCCTCCGTCTGAAACTCCATCCAAACTCAAGACAAAACCTTTGAACTCAATAGCTACCCTAAAATCACCATCAAGATAGCTAAATCATAAAGAGAGAGCCCTCTCTGATTACAGGTGGGCTAGAACCTGTAATCCAAAGATTGGTTTGTGGTTACCTCGGCCGTATCCCTTCAGGAGCTTATGGGAAAACTGAGATAGTAAACAAATATATGGAAGGATATCTTCATTGCTTTGTATCTGATAAACATACACAATGGGTCAAATTGGTGCCTTTGGCTGAATGGTGGTATAACACTTCCTTCCATACAACAACAAAAATGACCCCTTTTATGGCACTTTACGAATATCAGCCACCTTCCATCACATCATATTTAAGAGAAAATTGTAAGGTTCAAGCAGTGGAACATCACATCGAACATCAACAACAAGTCCTCCAACTCTTAAAGGATAACCTCATGTTGGCACATAATAGAATGAAGCAACATGTAGATCAAAATCACAGTGAAAGAGGTTTTGATGTAGGCGATCGGGTGTGGACTATGCCTACTTTCTATACTTAGTTTATTTTTCACTTTTCTAAGTATAATATTCATATACACAGTGGAAACATTCAATTATTCATCTTCATTGTTATTAGTAACCATTTACACATATGCACAACAGATATTTTAATGGGAGGGGCAATTCCCTGAAATATGGGTATGCCCTATGACAATAACAATATTTTACAAAATATACAAGTTACAGTCTTTGCCGAGAAATCCCAAGTTTCCTCCTTACAATTTCTGCCACAACTGTGCAACCTCGTCATTCGACCCGCGCCCGTCGTTCAGTTGTCTTTATGCAGCATTGCCTGGTCGTGTCGCCCACACAGCGCACAACTATAGCTCTATTAGGTCCCTATAATACTAGTGATTACCCCATTACTATTGTAGTTGTATCCCTTATTAATATTGTTGTGCCCCTATTGTCCCCATATTGTTATTATTGTGCCCCATAGAATCTCTCTATTGTTTGTGGCTTTATATTATTATTGTTAGGTCGGCTGGGTTATATTGTGACTCCTTAGACTCCTATATATAGAAAGGAGGTTTTTTCATTTGAATCATCCAAGAATTGTTCATTTATGTAGTGTACAGGAGGTTGACCCCTCGAAGGGGTTGAATTCTAAGGCATTGATCTATCTTTTCTATCTTTTTGTTGAGTTGGTTTCATAACATTCTACCTACCCATCTCCAATAAATTTCTCACATGAGACTATAAAAGAAAAACTAGAGAATGCCCCAATAGATGCATTTTGTGCAAAACTAATGAAAAATCTATGGATCATCTGTTAGTTCACTGCCCCTTTTAAAAAAAAGTATGGAGTGGAGTTATCTAGTACATGTAAAACTTCTGAAAAACTAATGCATTTCTATATACAACGCCTTTGACATTTCTTGAAGAGAAATATTCTTCATTTCTAGTCCTCATCTCTCCAAATAAGATTCTAAGAGAACATATAATGTTTATATATCTCAAAATGGGAATTCTGATAATCTGTTTTCATATAATTCTTTCAAAGCAAATGCAAACATAAATTATTTACTCTACTAATAATGAATCTAAATGCTTTTGTATAGGTATGTGTCATGAGTATCGCTAGCGTTAATATCCTTACTTCTAATGCATAATATTTGGAAGACAAAATAGAGGGAAAGATCGTCAAATCGAATAGAAATATAAGAGCTAAGTATGAGAATATGTAGGAAAAAGGGTGCCTCCTCTAAGAGATTTAGAGGGTCCTTGAGGAAATTACAAGACAAAAAGAGAGAACTAGAAGGATGGAATATATATCTATTAGGCTAGTTGGGCTTGGGGTCATTACAAGGAAAAAAGGTAGAAAATAGTTTTATGTAAATAGGTACCTATCAATATGCACATATAAAACACGCCAAGCCATAAAATTAAAATGATAAACTCTTCTCCCTCCCTTCCTTAGAAGCTCTCCATCTGTCGGAGAATCATAAAAACCAAAGTTATAATCCCAACAGTAACTCAGAGGATTTCACTTACCGATGACAGTTGGCAAGAAATCGTGGATGTCATGGAGATGCTTGTTTCTGTAAATAAAGTTTCAACATGGCACAAGCCAAAAGAATATTTTACCACCCTTTAATTTCCATGTAGTCCACACCCATTTCATATGTTAGAAATGGTATGGTATGTTTAGATCCAAGAGATAATTAAAAATTTAAAGAAAATTGTTTGGTAGCTGATTAATTTAGAGAAAATAAAGAAAGAGAAGGATAATGGTTAGATAAACAACTATATTAATCTTAGTGGCATGTTTACTTTACCCATCTCTACTAGGAAAATTATCCAATCCCTCAACGAGGCTGTCACATACTGAATTTTGTTTTGAATTCACTAATTATAGTTTCAATCACATTTCATTTGGAATTTAAGAATAGAATTAGAATCTGAACCCCAATACAAGAAACACTTCTACCTTTCACCGACGCCATAGCTTCGTCAAGTGTTCTTCAGGCTGGTACAATGCACCAAGTAAATAATTTCAAGGCCACCATTGTTTTTGTGGCTGATACATCCATCAACACTGTCATCAGCACAAAGCATCAACTCCCTCCTTCACTTGCATCAGAAATCATATATGCGACAATGCAAGTTCATTGTCTTTACGCATTAGATTTTCACAGCAATAGCCAGAGTTTGAATTGCAACACCAATTGACGAACTTCTTCTCCTCACTTTCATCGTCGCAACCTGGGTACGAGAACTAAAAATTTACACATTCATCCATGCCACAACCTCGGTATGAGCATCGAAAATTTGCACATTACGAGCACATGAAAAGTCTGATTCGCATAAGTAAAAGCCACTAACTCCCTCTCTCCCGAATCCCTCCTTTCATAACATGAATATGCACATTTACAGCCATCAACTCCCTCCCTCTCCTTACTTTTACGTTGACACGCCACTGACACAATCAACAAGAATTCAGGAACGAGAATTCACCAGCTTTTATGCTAACACATTGAAAAGGAATTCAACAACGAGAATTGGAATCCCAACACTAGTTCAAGAACCTCACCTGTGTTCCCACTCCCAGATTTTACGCCGACACATTGAACTAACTAATTATTTAAAATGTTCGAAACTTAAATAGGAGGATCATGAATCTAAGGTTGACATCACATAATCTTATAATATATATATATTTAACTAGAAGTATAATTTTTTCAATGGAATTTTTTTTATGAGCATATGTTATTTAAATATTTTGTATAGTTATATAAAAAAATTATTTTTAAATTTAAAAAAAATATTTAGTTTTTATTTTTATGACAAATGGACAAAATTACACATCATATGGAGTTGTAGAATGACCCTCTAGACTCAGTAATATGAGAGCTGTATAAATAATGAGATAGAAATATTTTTACTATTGAAATGTTTTTATTAATCTAAAACAAATATTTATATACAAAATGGCAGATGTATAAATTATGAAATAAAGGAAGGAAATTCTTTTTCTATTGAAAATGTTTTTTATGAAGGTAAAACATTTTTTTTTTATGAATGGGAAATACCTATAAGACATTCTAATGTTATGATGCGTTTTCAGTATAATACATATTTAATTTTTAAAATTTAATTAATATTTAAGTATATAATTTTTTGAAATTAATTATATTTAATTTTTAAATAATATTAATAAAATTTTGTTAATGAACCTAATGTTATAGTGTTTAGGAAAATTGATTGGAACTTTTTCTATTTAAATTTAGTTGAACTTCCTTGTTGAAAATAAATGGTTTTTGTTTTAGGAGTAGTTTAGTCAGTGATGGATAGAGTATTTCAATTGCTAAAGTAAATAATGACTATGTAGTAACTAAGAAATCTTACATTAAAAAATCCCGGAAAAATGGTAAAACTTAGATTGGTTGTGAAATTGAGTACACTACAAGTATATATACATCTTAAATATGGATTTAACATGAGCACAGTGAGATCCAATTTCTTGAGGTGTAATTTTTTTTATGAGCTCACATTCTTTAAATGTTTTGTATAGTTATTTAACTTTTTTGTTTGTTTTTATTTTTAGATTCTTTTAAAAAATCTATTGGGGACTACGTGAACAAAATTTCAACTTTGATGAGGGAAGGACAATCTTACACATCATAGTGGACTATAGATTGAGCCTCTAGGCTCAATGAGATGGGAAGTTAAACAAAACCCAATAGATAAAAACTATGAAGTGAAAAAGTGGCAATGACTCTATGGAATAAATAACTAAACTCTATTCACCAATTGTTTTCCATTGGTTGCAGCATCCAATATCAAAGCCAAAGTCAGGAATGAAAAATATGTTATGGATTTTAACGAAGTGCATGCATCCTCCTACAATAAAACATATGCATGAGAAATAAAATATATGTGTAAATTAATATATATGGTTTCTTACAACGAATATATTAAACAACCATTTCAAAGAGAAATCTCGAATAGGAAAAAAGTTTTCAAGGGATGTGTTAGGCCCCTATACTACTAGTGTAACCCCTTATTGTACCCATGCAGTTCCCATATTATTACTATTGAGCCCCATAGAAGCCCACTATTGTTATTATTATGCCCTTACATTATTATTGTCGACTCTGATTATGTTATGACCCCTTAGACTCCTATATATAGAAAGGAGGTCTTTTCATTTGTATCATCCAAGAATTGTTAATTTATGTAATGTAAAAGAGGTTTCCCCCTCGAAGAGGTTGAATTCTAAGGCATTGATCTATCATTTATATCTCTTCTTGAGCTGGTTTCATAACATTTGGTATCAAAGCTTTGGATTCTAGGGTTTCGCTGGTCCAAACAGGTCATCATGGCATTTTTACTATAACGATTTTATGCGACGTTTCAGAAGCTAAAATAAAAACCCATTTGAGAAGGCATCGCACCGAATCCTGGATCCAAATTTCAGAGCTTTTTGCACTCTATTTGTGGAGATATGATTTGAGGAAGTTTGTCTTTTTGCAGACTCCTGAATTACATTCCAAACAGGTGACCTGGGGAAAATCGTCATAACTTTCTCTCTGAGCATTGGATTGAAATTTTGTAAGAAGGTATAAAAAGAGGACGGACTATAGTGTCTTGTATATATTTTGCAGTTCGAAAGGTCGAAACCGTGACACGTGGCACTTCATACAAGTTCACTCTTCTAGAAATGTCTATAATTAGGTCATCTTGGGAGATTGTGCATAACTCTTTCTTGGAGAATCCAATTTGGATCAAACTGGTGGCATTAGAAAGAGGGCGTAGAGGGCTACTACAGGTCGCAATTTCAGAACTTAAATATTTGAAAGTACAAAGTTACAGTCATTGCAAGATCGATCTCCTAAAATCAAGAAAAATCAAGATGAGGAAGTTTGATGGCAAGGATCCAGTAAATTGGATACTTCAAATGGAGCAATATTTTGATCTACATGGTGTACCACTATTACAAAAGGTATGTATTGCATCTTCACATTTAGAACTGGATCAACTTGTATGGCATGAAAGGCTTTGTTCTCATAAACAACTTGCTATGTGGTCAATTTTCATGGAGGAAATGATAGCACATTATGAGGATACAAAGAGAAACACCTTTCTTGGAGCAACACAACAACAATTGGAAAGAGTAAAAGGACTTGTGACATAGTGGAAAGCAAAATTATGGAAACTAGGAAGCATACCCCTCACAACTATAATGACAAAAATGTCGTTTCTCCTAGCCTTCCACAACCTACAAGGGTGACACCACAACAATTGGAAGAAAAAAAAGAAAAAGGGCTTTGTTACAATTGTGATAGCAAATGTACTAAAGGTCATAAGTGTGCTGAGAAGAAAATATTTACATAGAATATGAAGAGGAGGAAGAAAAGGATCAAGAAACATCAAAAGAAGAGGATATA
>APFE031429149.1:227565-254225 GCA_000404065.3 Pinus taeda | reverse complement strand
ATATTCATTAATATATGGTTATAAATATTGTTACCCATAATGGATGATTGAAGATACTCTTAAGGCTTCATGCCTTCATCTTTTATCCCAGGAAAAGTTTATAAACATAATAAATCCCCCGAAAAACATCTTTACTGATAAATTCCTCACATTTTTTAATTGATTAGTTAGCATATTATCTTAAATCAACATTATGAAGAAGAAAAAGACACATAAATAATAAATTAAAAAGAAAATGGTATTTCACGGCTTCCCTCTCTTAAGCATACAAAAACTCATAAAACCTAAAAGATCCAAGATGTAGCTCCGATGTCTTCTTGGACAACTCATAATATTTCAGTTCATCTCCCTATATAAATGATTAAAAGATTTCCATTCGAATTTAAGTAATTATTTTTGGATTTTCTTCAAGAAAGCACCCAAAGAAGTAACTTCAACTACGATATCAATGAATAACTTAGTTGGAATCCCCTAAAAACTAGATTTTACTTACTACATGTTTATTAAGAAAATGAAGAAGAGTCCATAGATCTATGAAGTCATAATTAGAACCCATAACTAGATAATATTGAACATGAAAGTGATGATTTTGATTTAAAATTGGAAAATCCCAAGCCCATAATGAGGTGGGGTACCCCAACAAGCACCGTAAAAATAAAATAAAATTTCTTAATCCAACGAAAACATCAATAGTAACCTGTTCTTATAGTGCTAATGATCTATTATTTTCTCTTTATATAATTTCTTGATAAGACCTACTATTACTTCCTATGGGATTCCTTTTTTGTAGTCATTCTTGGATATAATGCTTTCATTATATATACATTTTAAATTTTGCATCATTCATTCACAAGGCCAAATGGGATGAAAATCTGACGTACATTCAATTGATATTCGATGCATTGTCATCGACTATCTCACACATTAGAGTCATAATTTACGACATTATTATTGTGTTGAATATTTGACCCTTCATAAAGCATCAGATATTCAATGGGATTAACATCAAATATCTAACACACAAGATGGAAAAAAATTCCTTTAACCCTTGATGTTTTCAAGTTGGATGTTCGATGCCAATATCTTTGTACCATCGGCTAATCAACATCATATTAGTCTACTTTGATGGGATTCGACAAATTTTCCCGTTAGAATGGAGTCAGATGTCTGATGGTGTGGTTTTAGATATGCAACATTGTAATAGTTTAATGCGATGGAAGTGTTATGTAACCAACTCATTAATCTGTTAGTACAAAGTTGGATATCCAACGGTCTGTTCCATCAAAATGACATCAGATAGTTGACAATTTAACTTAATGTAAAAAATCTAATGGGCGCTAGAGCATTAACAAAAAATAAAATTTGATATGGGTATTGATTGGTTGGGGAGGTGTATCTCTTGAGTAGATGATTTACTTGGGTTCAAGGGGGATTGCATTGTTTGGTGATGGAGAAAGGGTGGT
Source organism: Pinus taeda (assembly GCA_000404065.3). Lineage (NCBI taxonomy): Eukaryota > Viridiplantae > Streptophyta > Pinopsida > Pinales > Pinaceae > Pinus > Pinus taeda. The sequence goes on along the minus strand of APFE031429149.1, from coordinate 252,762 downwards.
TTATTAATGAAAATGGTAATATAAGGCCGATTGGTAGTTTTCTAGTGGATCCTTTTTTTTTATTGTAATGTGAGGCCACTTTGCAATTATTGGAGTTGATTATGTTAGGAAATTCCATATAGGATAAGTAATACATTCATTAGGTTCACTACATCTGTCAAGGCTACTTCTAACCTAAAAATGAATAATAACTTTCTTTTTTGTATGAAACAAAGAAATCTGCCACTAATTGGTACTTAGTCTCGATTACTAAAGACAACAAATGGAAGTCTTTAGGTAATTATATGAATTCACATTAGACTCAATGCCACAAGCATCGTATCTGGATGAGCCCATTAGCAACAAAGGCACACCTGTGAATCCTAGTAAGCCTAATAAGCCCCCTAGTTGCAGTCCAGTCTCAAAGGTTTTTTTCTTAAGGCACTCTCATTCTCCATGATAGATAAATAGTGGTGGTGAGTGCAGAGGTGACAAACTGCATTAACTTTTTTGGAAGGAAGGAACCCCAAACAAAATTTTTAATGGATTGGTGTCACTTCATGGTGAGTGTGAGAATTTTAATGATGCTTTAAACTTTGGGCAAGTTTGAATCCGAAATACATATTCATCATTGATCTCGCACCTCCTATGATCTAAATCATTGAACTACACTCATTTTAAACTTTTTCTGCTTTCACCTTTATTCTTGTGTCTTTGTCGGATTAGCCATTTGTTTCCTTTTGATTTGGTAGTGCACTTTACTTATATCACTACAATGAACACTGCCAAATCAAAAGGCAATGCAGATTAAATTTGATAGATTTTAAATTTTAGGAACCCCCGAGAGATGATTTTAATGAACTATTTGCATGTGATAACAAATTGCAATTGTGATATAATAATGTTAATCCATGTATGGGATGTGTTGCATCCACTTTTAATTTTGTCTTTCAAAAATAAATATATATATATGTGTGTGTGTATAAAAGAAAAGGTTGTATAGGATCTCATATAGCCAAAGTGTGGTTGAATCCTTCATAAATTTTTTATGTTGTATTTTCGGAGTAGCCTAACATTTCAAGCCTATAAAGTGAAGCATTTTTATATGAATAAATTGAAGGGTCGTCCACCCCACATTGGTGGAGGATTAAAAAGTGTGCATGTTTCAAGCACACCATTGTGATTTTGGACCAAGATGTGTCCATATCCAAACCCGATGGTATAAAGAAATTAGAGATTATGTGGGGAGGAGCCCCTGATAGATAGCTTCCTGAAATAATTGTTTGGGAGATCTATGGCTCATATATTCCTCATTACCACTCAAGGGAAAACCACTTTCAAATGTGAAGGCCCTCGAGGGCGAAAAAGGGTTTCTCTTGAAACCATTTGTGATGGTAGGTGAGCATGTAGAAAGAAAGCTAACTCCCCCATCTCATGTCATTCTCCACTTCCACATCACCTTCCACCACAATCCTTCCTCATCATTTTCATTCTCCCACTTTACCGTTAAACAAAACTCTATTCCACTCCATTATATACTTATCACTCTAGACGCACTTCACTCTTGGTCTCAGCTTAGAATTGCAACATCCTCCTCCAAATCATCCAAGTAATAAAATCCTCCATCTCCTCTACTTTTAATTAAAAGGAAAAATGCTAAAATGGCTAGGAAAGATGATTTGCTTACGTCAACTACACACATTCCTCTGATGGATACAAAGAGGGACATTTTTGACTTCGTTTGTTCAGTGGACCGCATGCAAATTTGACAAGACCTATTTTCTAGCCAAATCAAGTCAAAGAAACCCTTTGAGTAGTTAAGTCTAGTCTTGCTATTGTCATTATTCCTCATACTTATCCCTTCCCAGAGTTCATTTGTTGGCTAACTTCGTATCTTTACCCCTAATGAAATTTTGTGATGAATTATTTAGAGGAGAACATTTTACATGTCTCTACTCAATTAATTCTTCAAGCCCTAAGTTTTCCAGAATCTGTTAGCTACACCAATTTCAAATACAATTCTATTTTGGCTACTTATTAATATCATTCTAAGGAGGATAAGAAGAAGCTATTTGAACTCCTCCCCACCCCCACCTCACCCAACTTTTATCTTTCTTCAACTATTACAGAGTTTCCCATAACCCTATTTTCTGAAAGTGCTAAAACAATTCTTTCAATTTTTATGGGAATATTTGGGAAGGGTGATACAAAGATCATTGATTATTAGGATTTGGGGTAGCTCTAGATCTCTTCAGCTATCAAAATTAACCAATATCATTTACTTATTTGATGTTAGCATAATTGCATTTAAAAGAGCATGGAAAGCCACATGTGTATATTGTAAAGAAGATGAAACATAATGACAACCATCAAATTAAGAACACATAACATATTGATAACATAGTTCACCCAGTGTGGATTACAACTTCAGGCCTTGGTGTTAAGAGTGGGGAGGCCACTTCATTAAATGATGCAAGATGATGATGAGTACATAGTACATTCTTTGTCATTTCAACAATAAATTCCCTCAACCAGAGTGGCATGTTTCTCCACGAGACATTCCCAGGAACTCTCACTCATATGAGAAAATTACCTCAACAAGAGTGGCATGTCTCTCCACGAGATATCCACCTATAAGAAATCTCACTCAAATGGGCCCTTATTCAACATGACAAGCTAATAAAATCTCACATGATGTGGCATACAAGTATCCCTGAACATAATGGTAATCAGGGATCTCAAAAATAAAAACATCATCTCAACAAATCAGTAGAAAATCAAGACATAATTGCATCATATACCTCCACTTTCAGGGATGGCCGAAAAATGTAAAGCTCACTTGTTGAAAACACATCACCACTAAATTCATGGCATGAAATCATGTTAAATGACTATAAACTTTACCCCTTTCAGACACCATCAAATTCTGGACCCTTGAGAATCTTGAAGATTCCACCAATGATTCTTTCCTAAAGATGGTTGAGAAATATGCTACTTAATGAGATTCTGAGCACACCACTGCGATCCCTATGAAATTCTATGAAAAATGACTATAAAGTCGACATCATTCTGCCTGTATCAAAAATCAGCCTCCAAGGGAATCTTTTAGATTCCATAATATTTTGTAAAGATTACTTGCTACTAAATGCTTCAATTTCTACTATTCAGATAGGGAAATAGATCACACCATTAGACTCTTGGCAAGATAACATGCAAAATTGACTATCAACTTGTCAAATTCTGACATTGGCACCTCTGGCTCCTCCATTTGAGTGGGTTTTAAATATCGGTGAGGGTAGAATTTACAATGAAAAATCCATTGGGTCATGGTAGAGGGCTATGTTGGGTGAAGGTTGGTCGAGGGCTCCAACCCCATCGATCTCCCCCAAATGGATGGTGTGTTGTTTTGAAAGTTGTCGCATATGTATTTTTAGTCGGCATTCATTTTTATAGGTTGAAACATGGAGCCGCCCGAGTGGTGTGCCGACCCATCGGGCTGGGCGGGTTCAACCCTTGTCAACTCCATATGATATATAATATAATGATGGTCTTGTGTTGTTGAATTGTTGTGGGCTATTGGGTTGGGTCCTAGGTGGGTCTCGACTCGTTTTAATTACAATATATATAATAGTTATTGGGGGGATGGTGGGGTTTGACCACCTGCCACCCCATTTTTAATACATTATTTTATATAATGATGTCGAGGGTGGTAGCCTGCCACCCTTATTATTTTTTTTTTTTGTTTTTATTATAACAAAGTAGTAAAAAATTCTCGACCAAATTTAAAGGGTCATTGGAAAAATTAAGTAGGCAAAAAAATCGCCTATTTCGGTGGACAGATTCTGTGCACCAAGATTCTGCCAAATTTTTGCCTCATTAGTGACTTCCACTTGGCCTAGTTTGACCCGAACTTTGATCGCTAATAGCTTGAGCATATGAACTTGGATTTGAGTGCCATTCATTTCATTGGAGTCATGACAAAAGGAACTATGATATGGTCTTAGTTTCACTTCAATCTTGGGACTTTGATTTTTGAGATTTTGTTGAGCCACTTCTGAATTTTGAGTGTGTCTAGAGCCACCTGGATCATTCCTCCCTGCGTAGGGGCCCTTGGTCCTCCAAAAACATGAACACAATATGAAACTATTATGTTACATTGTCTACACCACAGTTGTCCTGACAGGTTACACTTCCTTCTCCTTCATTCTTGTTCTTTGGAGCCATAAGTGATAAGCCGACACCTGCATACTTTGTAAACTTGTAGTACAATATTTGCAAACCACATGCTCAATTACATCACCAATCATCACCCAAGCATCTCCATTCTTGTAAAGAGTTTATAAGACACAGTGTTTGGTCAAGTTTACACCATATTAGAAACCAACGCCCCAACTATCAATAAAAGGCCAAAACATCATCGTTGCTTTTACAAGCTATGGAAAACACATCATCACTTTTACATTTATATCACAATATAGGATTTACAAAATATGGCCATGACAAGCTACCATATCTAGAAAAACCATCTCTCATTCATGAAAGTGAATGGGTCATCAGCTCCCTATGGCAGATTCGCTGGTGGAACAACTTGTTCAACTGGTTCCTGCATGGGCACTTTTTCCTTAAGATGTTGCTCTTGATGGAGCCTCCAACATGTGGATTTTTGATTACCACGTCTATTGCAACAAATTAAAAAATAATTCTTCCTCTAGATCTACTTAACCTTATTTCTTTAATGTGGAAAAGGTATTTCACGCCTCATCCTCTTTCTTTTCGTCATTCTCTTCCAACACTCAACAACCACATGGGTATGTAAACCGCAAAAAATACATGGTCTTCTATGTCATGATTTTTGTTCATCATTAAAAATATGCTTGTAATAAAAATGAACTCTAGAATACTGGGATTATTTATACCTTTCTTGAATGTAATTGGTGTGGTCCAGGCGATGATAGATTTCCTTAGCCCTTGTTATGCAACCAACTCACAAAATAGAAGAAAATATAGAGCAACGAATTCAAAATCAACCTCTATGAGGGAGAAACCTCCTTTACATTACAAAAATGAACAATTCTAGGATGATACAAATGAAAAAACTTCTTTTCTATATATAGGAGTCTAAGGGGTCACAATATAATCAAAGCCGACATAACAATACTAATATAAGGGCACAAAAATAATAATAGTGGGCTTCCATGGGGCACAATAATAGCAATATGGGGACAATAGGGGCACAACAATAATAATAAGGGCTACAAGGACAATAGTAATGGGGGAATCACTAGTATTATAAAGAGTTAACATGCCCCTCTCCTTCAAAAAAGTGTTGTCCTCAATGCTTGAGTAGTTCTGGATTCTTTTGTATAAAATTCTCATCCTCCCATGTGGAATATTTAGCGGGTAATTTCTTCCACTTGATGAGATACTTTGAAATTGATCGATTTCGTAGTTGTGGAGTTCTTGTTTCTATAACTGCTTTAGGTTCCAATATGATTTTTCCTTCCTTGTCAAGTTTTGGAAATATTTTTTGAACTGGGAGCTTATCACCTATAACCTTCTTTAAGAATGAAACATGGAAAACTAGGTGCACTCAGGAAGCTACAGGAAGCTCCAATTTGTATGCCATAGTACCAATCTTTTGCAACACCTTGTACATACCATAATAATTTGGTGATAATTTATTACCCTTCTTAGCTTGCTTGTTGGGAATTTTTTTATATGGTTGTAGTCATTATGTAACCAACTCACAAAATAGAAGAAAAGATAGAGCAACGACTTCAAAATCAGCCTCTTCGAGGGTGAAACCTCCTTTAAATTACACGAATGAACAATTATTGGATGATACAAATGACAAAACCTCCTTTCTATATGTAAGAGTCTAAGGGGCCAAAATATAATCAAGGCCAACATAAAAATATTAATATAAGGGCACAATAATAACAATAGTGGGCTTCTGTGGGCCACAATAAAAACAATATGGGGACAATAGATGCACAACAATAACAATAAGGGCTATAATGACAATAGTGATGGGGGAATCACTAGTATTATAGGGACCTAATAGCTCTTCCTTTGCAATGTGCATTGTCATGGGAGGATGGTGATGTGTTCCCATCACTCTCTTTCCTTGACAATTTCAACAATGCCTTGGAAGCTTATGAATCCTTTGAGAAATATACTTTAGTGTTTCCCAAACCTACGAATCGAGGTATTTGTACCACCTCTAATGGTTGAGTCATTCCTTAGCCATTAACACCAAGTCATCCTCATTTATATCCCATCTAGGTAAGGAGTCTCATGATAGTTCATGAAATGGGTACCTCCATGTTTCCAATAGAAATAGTGTCATGTGAAAAAGAAACTGAAGAACGATCAACACTGTTTAACTCAACTTTTGATTCTAAAACAAATGATGATGGCTTCACTAAGACGCCATTGAGCTTCAATTTTTCCAAGCCCTCTTCTGTGGCTCGTAGCTGAAGCTACAATCTCTGCTTCTCCTCCTTTTCTTCTTGTAGAAGTCTCCTCAATTCAATATTGTCTCCTTGAAGGCTCTAATTTATCTCCTCATTCGAATGATGAGAGGACGACAAATAATATGAATGTTCACTCAAAGGGGTAGATGGAGCATCATCCTCTTCTCTTTCTTTCTCCCATTCCTCTCTTTCCATCTTCTCCTCATAATCTGCATACATCTTGTCCACCATGTGTGCCATCCTGAGGAGGTCCTCGTAGAGGTATTTGTTGTTCTCCATTTCCCTTTTTGTTGCACATTCAATCATTCACACTAACAATTCACATCAGCGAGAAGACCACTCTGATACCAAACTTGATCCAGATCTCTTCAACTACTAGAATTAACCAAGATCTTTTAATTTAGAATTGTTTTCAGAATTCTTTCAACCCTTAGTGGGCTTTGAACCCCTACCTTTTCTCGGCATTCATTTCAAAAAAGAAAGAAAAATAACAAAACAATTTCTAATAAAAAATGTTGTCAGAAATCAATCAGCACTAGTAAAATTCCTTCAAAGAAGCTTTTCCAAAAAAATACTACAAAAAATGAAGGAAAAATTACCTCTATTGTATAATCAGAAAATTCTTACCAAATCAAATCACCTCCCCGACAAAGGCACCAAATGTTGGGTGCAGGAATTGTACTTAAGCAAACTCCTCAACACTTAATTGTTAACCTGGGGAATTCGTAAACTTTGAGATGAAGCACAGGCAATGCCAGAGTTGGTATGAATATTTCTAATGCCAATCCCTACTTTCCTTAAAGGAAAGATTGCAGAATCAAACTAAAGAGAGAAAAAGGCAACTTGAGCCATCAAAATAATCTAAGACTGGAACAAGGAAGAATGTATTTGCAAAAGATATTTAGAAATAAAGGGGCAATCACTCTAGCTAACTATTGATTAACTACTGAGTGTGTGTTTTCTTTAGGAGAGACACTTTTAGTAGTCTCAACAGATGGGCCATTCAAACCTGCTTATGTAAAGATTTCCTTCTTGCACTAATCTGTCTTGCACTAGTGTAGTCTACTTACACTAGTGCAGGAACAAAGATTTATGCAGAGGGTATAAATGGTGTCTATACTAAAAGTGTTTTACTTCATGCAAGGGCTTGAACTTTCTCAGGTTCAGAGCACTCAGATCCTGTGGCAAGAAACTAGTTCTTGCACCAGATCAAAGCTTCTTACACTTAGCATTTAATTCTTGAAATAAGTGCTTAGTTACTGTAAGTGTTAATATACTATGAAATCAAATCGCACACATAGAAAAATGAATATTCTTGATTTTAACATAGTGCAGAAGTAAAGAAACAATCCGTATCATTTATCCTATCATGAAGTATTAATGAAAGCAAGAAAATTGCTAGAAGTAAACTAAAAAGGCTTGCTGCATCACATCAACGTGCACTGGTGCAGGTTCATTTCTCTTGCTTAGGCTAGGCGGGGAAAACCAAATCAAACAAATCTATAGAAAATGAATAGCACACCAATGTGCACTAGTGTAGGTGTATTTCTCTAGCTTGGACGAGGCAAGGAAAACTAAATCAAACAAAGTTGTATAAAATGAATAGCACACCAACGTGCATTGGTGTAGGTGTATTTCTCCTACTTGGACGAGTGGGGAAAACCAATCTGAAATCAAGTGTAGGAAAATGAGTAGCACACCAACATGAATTGGTGTAGGGTTATTTCTCCTGCTTGGACCAGGCGAGAAAACGAATCCAAAATCAGATGCAGGAAAAGGAATTTTAACTACTTCACGCTACGGATCTGCTTTCACTCAAATAGGAATACATGTGCTATAAATTAAATCACACTTGGTAGTATACACATAAATTACAAGAATAGAAAATAGGGTAAACATGCGAGGTTGGCTGGGCCCTAGCCAACCAACGCGTTTCCCTTTCAAATAGAAACGCTGCTAAGTACTTTATGAATTCATTCAGCTTTCAAACACAGAAATATGATTTAAGAAACATGAGGTGGAGCTCCCTTTCTTATTAATTCATTAAAGGAAATACATGTGTGATTACATAGTCCAGCCCAGATTTGGGTGATAACAAACTACAAGCCTGTTACAGCCTCCCTGGATATATCTTTGTTCTATACAAACTCTATAAAAAAACTATCTCATCCTATTTACATTCCTCGTTATATAGATCCTTGACTGAAGGCCAAAAGGATCGTTTAACCAATTACATAAACGATATGAAAAAAATTAGCTTTCGGCCTTTAAAATTAGTTAGTTTAACAAAACTTGCCTTAGCCAATCTCCAGCCATTCGTTCTTCATAAATCTAATCTCAACTACCTTTGGATTGCCTTGCTGTCGTAGCTAGAGCTCAGCTACCTTCAGATCTATCCTGTTGTCATGGCTGAAGTGGTGCAAAACAAGGTGGTGATCAAGGAGGTTCGAATCTGCTGCAAAGATTTGCTATGCTGGCACCGGTACGAGATCCGATCCTGTACCAGGATCAACGGTCACGGTAATCACTTTGACTATCAAACAACATTGGAGATATCGATAAGTTACAAGAGTGATTAGAAGTAAGAAATAACATAATAAATAATTAATTAATGCTAAGTTAAGTTAAAAATATGAAATATAAAGTTCATGTGAAATATGTCATCATTCTTGGACTAGTGCAAGATGAGGGTGTATATGATAGGTAAAACAACAGTAAATGGTTATGATTTAGGAAGGGAAAAATGGTCAAAAGAGAGCAATTTATAGGGCTAACAAAGTAGTTGTCATAACTACTAGAATAACATGTCATTCAAATAATTATCTCACTATGTGGGTCACCCATTATAATTTTTCCTAATAAGGATGAGGCTTGAGGATGTTCATTGATTACAAGCATTAGATAAAATTGCTCTAAATAACAGGAAGCCCTTATCGATGATAAATGATCCACTGGGTCAATTGTAGAAAGACAAATAATTCACCAAGATGAACTTAAAGTCATAATATCACTAGGTTCGAGATAAATAAGAATATACTTGGAAGACCACCTTTAAAACCATGCAAGGTTTATAATGAGTGGTTATTGTCATTTTTCCTATTCAATTAGCTACATTTATGCGGTTAATGAATGATATATTGTGTCCTTTCATAGGTTAATTTGTTATTTTCATATTTGGATGATATAATGGTATATAATTCTACTTGGGAGGATCAAATCTCACATATGATGTAGGTTCTAGAGACAATAAAGAAGCACCAATTGTTGGAAAATCTCAAGAAGTGTGATTTTTCGTAATAGCCTTTGGTGTATCTCGGATATATGAAAGGTTGAGGAGAGCTGAAGATAGATTTCCAAGATAGAGACCATCATGAAGTTGCTAGTGATTACTGATGTTTCTAAGGTCAGGAGTCTAGTTGGGGTAGAACACTACTTGAGGAAATTGGTACCCTTAGTTCAACAATTTACACACCACTTGATGCCATTATAATTAGTGGTAAGAGTTTCAAGTGGGAAAAGGTCACTAGAGGGCCTTCGAGGAGTAAAAGTAGAATATTAGTCAAGAATTGGTTCTAGAATTACCAAACTTGTAGCAACCATTTTAAGTGGGATAGATGTGAGTGGGTATGTTATGGGTGTGGTCTTGATGCAGGGAGGAAGGATTTCATTCTACCATTTTGAAGTATTATAGGGGGTGGTTCTTAACTTCCCTACATATGAAAATGAACTCTATGCCTTGGTACAATCTATTAATTAGTGGAAGCACTATATAATGGGAAAGCAAATAGTAATCCACACTGATCATTAACTAATATAGTACTTGCATGCCTAGAGTAAAATACGACACATTATGATTACAAGTGGATGGGGTTTGTACAATAGTTTGATATAGTGATATAATATAAGAGGGTAACACAAACAAGTTGGTTAAAATGCTTTAAAGGCCACCCCTATTAAATATCATAGCTTTGGGAGTTATTATGCACATGGATCCTTTCACCCATGATGCATACACAAAGGAACTTCAAGGATGTGTCTCAATAATTGCAATGCTAGAGTCATGTGCATGATGGTTACAACAAAAATGACTACCATATCTAGAATGTGTTATTCTATATGTTAGATAAGTTATTCATTCCTAAAGGTGAGTGACTACTACTAATCAAAGAGGCTCACACCTCCAAGGTAGTAGGGAATTTTGGTGTAGGAAAGACAATTCCCAACTTGAAGAGGTATGAATATTGGCCCATGATGCAAGAAGAAGTAGTTAGGTTCATAAGTGGATTCATGCTTTATTGTACTAGCAGGTCTAATTACCATCAAGAAATAGGGTCTATATTATCCTTTATCTATACCCATCCATCCTTGAAAAATAATTTCCATGGTCATTTTGGGAGTTTTACAATAACCAAGAAGGGACATGATTTTCTATTCATGGTAGTTGACAAGTTCAACAGGATGCATATTTTAGTTCCCTATAAGAAGATAATTAATGGAAAAGAAGTAGAGAACTTGTTCTTCAAATAGGTTTGGTGTGCTTTCAGATACTAAGGAGCATTGTTTTAGATAGAGAATTTTTTTTAGTGAACTTTGGATTACATTATGGGAGAATATGGACATGAAGTTGAAGAGGTATACAACATTCCACCCACAGATAGATCAATAAACATATTTTGTCAAAAACATTCTGGTACAAATTTTGATGGGCTACAAGCAAAAGCATTTGAAAACTTTGGATGAAAATGTGGTATATGTATAACACTCTTATAATATATTAGTCCTCCCTTAAACTCGTAAGTCCCCATTCAAAACTTATTTTTGATATTTTCCACCTTCACCTTTCCATATTGTATATGGGTTTCAAGGAGGAGTGAGGGAGGATCCTATAGGAGATGTGTTATGGATTTTTTTTGTTGTTGATCAGATTAGGAAGACCCATCTATATCTACATGAGACACTGCAAAAGTCATAAGAAAAATACAAGGCTAGGCATGATCAACATAGAACAAATAAGTCTTTCAAGGTGAGAGACAAAGTATGGTTATAGTTGAACAAGGAGAGGTTACAAGGTCCTTGTAAGAAAATAAAGTATCTATGACATTGTTCCTTTGAGATACTAGAGAAGGTTGAATATATTTCCTATAGGCCTAGCCTACCCCCTAAATGCACATTTACTGAGTGGTGAATGTATATAATCTAAAACTCTATAAGCCTTCCATGTTGGGTTAGAAAGAGGAATAGGTTCTACCTTCTATAGAGGGCGTAACACCATATGATTAGGTAGAGTTGATTAAAGATATAGTTTTGAAGAAGAGTTTTAGACATAAAGAGAAGGGAAACATTACCTTTGGTAGATTGGGTTAAAAGGAAAAATTATAGGCAAGGCTAAATGGTATACCTAAGAGAAGTTGGGGGAAAACTTTCCTCCTCTTATTTACTAAAATGTTTTGGGGACCAAAGGCCTCCAAAATTGGGGAGGTATGGTCCCAATTAGATCATTGTATTGTTTTTAATCTATATTCATGATTTTAGAGTGGAAAATTGGAGGAATAAACTCACGGGACCATTTTTATCAACAGGTCCCAGTTTGGAAAATTTGGGTGTGAAACCTTCTAGAAGTAGTTTTAGGCATAAAATGATGTTTTTTGGGGAATTTATTTTTCACTTATGTGTGGCACCAATAGAGATATTATACCCACAAATACCTCTCCAACAATGTAAGAATAACCTAAATTATAGTCTGTATGAAAAGGTGATGCCACTTTGAAGTTGAACTTCCTGTTTTGACCACCATGATTTGGGAGGATGCTATATCAGCGTGGATTATTCATGTCATGGACTAGACACATGATCATGATGAAGAAGACCTAGAATAGTTAATATTTTAACTCTAGTTAAGAGTTGAAGAAGTCAAAGTTAACCACTATTAGGCTATTAGGTTGTGTTATAACTAGGCCACTAGGAGGAAAAGGGGTTCCATCCCATTTGAGTGCATTTTGTTCCATATATGAGCATAATAGTTGAGAGTGGAAAGAGAGAACTTTGTGTACTATAGTAGCTCACAAGACTCATGTCTCACTTATTTATACTTGCATCCATTTGTATCTTGTGTTATTATGGTTGTGAGTGATTCTATTTTGGTTTGTTTTCTATTTTTTTTTCATTTTCTATATTACACGCATAAAACAATGACCTAATAAATATAAAAGTTTAAGGAAAATAACTCTTATAGTATAGATATTAGATTTTTAGTATAAATTTATCAATTATGTTGTAATGAGTTGTCTAATGGAATATCCATGGAAATTTACAGATCATAAAAATCAATAGTATTATATAAAATTCTAAGGCTTTTGTAGATTTAAAATTCTCATTCAAATAACGTAAGGAAGACAAAGTTCTAGTTCATTAATTTTAGCAATCTTCTACGAGTGAAGTTCTTATCCATCAAATAGAGTTATAATATTAAGGAAAATGATTTTATTAAAAATCATTGAATTTCTTTACTTATTAGGTTACTCCCTTTCTATATAACTAAGTTTTCCATTTCTATATAACTAAGTTTTCAATGAAGTGAAGCAAGGAAAAGTTCCACTTCACCATTTTATATTTTAATATTAGTTTTCACCCATTAAATATCAACATTAATCATATATCATATGAAAATAAGTCATTCTCAATATAGGCCACCTCGATCCATGAGCAAATTTTCAAATCTTGCGAGCCCCAAAGATGGATGAGGTATCTAATTTTCCCTAATTTACACAATGCTGCCTCAAAATTTTTCCTTGAAAGTGAGATTAATTAATAGAGCTAATTATCACAAATAAATTCAGTAAATGTAATCTGTCCATTATTAACATGAGTAGGACACTATCGGGAGAAACTAAGCAACAACTCTCACTATATATGTAATTGGGAACTATGACAAAAAAGGAAAGCAGAGGCCATGGATTTATTTCAAAAGCTAGAGAGCCCACATGTAATGTCAATTCTATCACTACTAATTTTCATTATGGCTAACCTTCTTGATTCCATCACTAAACCAGGTGCAGGGTTAGATCGGGGCTAACTGTTCTCTCTGATCTTGATTATTAGAGTGTGGAGTTGTTGGGAAAAATTCTCATGCATTGTCCATGCTCAATCCTAGAGCCATGATTCCTATTTTGATATGCTCCTCCATTGGATTATAAAGTATACTATTTCTGCTCATATTTCTACTAAAACTATAGTGATGCAACCTTAGCGTAGGAGACCATTGTAATTTCATTGAACCTACGGTATATTTCTCCATCCAGGGGAGTCATTTATCTCCCTTTGACCCACTTTTAGAAGGTATGCTGGATTACCCTGTCTATCTGCTTCCATGTTTTGACCTCTGAGTATATGAAAAGAGGACTTCAAGAGGAAGTGCTCCAGTGCACATGCAATTCTTTGAAGGAGGAGTTCGAGGTTGTTCCATTTAGGGTAAATGAAAACGCATATAAAATAGGGTGACTATTGTCGAGCGATAAAAAGGTGTCTTTTTAACTCCTAATTACCTTCACATTAATTGTCAACCCAGGGACGACTTTTTATTTCAAGAGTGTACTCAGTCTGAGGTGGCTATTTACTCAAGAGTAATATTTTGCAGTATAGTGCTTAAAGTCCAAAAGTAAATGAATGCTTGAAAGAAAATCTACTTACAGCAAAATAACTTGAAGCCTAAATCATTCATTCGGAAAAATAAGCAATGTATTAGTCAAGGGTCCAGTAACAATAACTCATCCCTTTGGAAACTGATGTAACCAAAAGTAATGAAGGAACAGATCATCAATCTGGGAACTAGACAGCAAATTTCAATGCCCACTACAGTTTCAGATCGTTCTTCACACCAAAGCAAAGATAATGTGAATAACAAGAAATGGAACAGCAGGTAGGAAATGTAACAGCAATTGAATTCAACAAGCAACAACACCTTAGTCTACAAGAATAAGTGCAACAATCGTTTTCTACAGGAATCAGATAACAACCTCTAATCTAAGAATAAATCAGACAACACACGGAAATAGAAAGGAAATTAATTAGAAATGAAATATAAAACAACGCTTAGAGCCTACGATGCTGAAATAAATAATACACACATCATACAAAGATATTAAGAAAAACAGTAATCTGAGTCTGATACCGCAAGTATTAATCCTGGTTAGAAAGGGTAACGATTACAATTCATAATGGAACCACAATGTCAATTGAACAACAACCGTATGAAGTATAAACCATAGACAAATACAGTAATACCAGCTTAAGAAGGTTACAACTTGATTACTTTTCAATTAAACAACAATAGCATTCTGTACAGAACAACAATGTTACATTAATGACTTTAAAGGAATAGCAATATGTTATAAGATCAGAATGCACATTACGACTTTCTTGTTAGAGAGAACGATATATGAAATATAACAGAGCTACAATATAAGATAACAAAACACACCAGATTACCGATTCAAACTAATAATACAAACCACGCATAAACCAAAAAAATAATATACAGCAGTAGCAGCGTACTCCACCAGAGGCTGGGCCCTTAGCCGCCAGCAGATGCTGCTGGGTTACTTCAGATGAACAGAATGAACAACAACTCCCAAATCATGTATTAATCATCAAACTGTGAAATCATTACAACAACAAAAGCTTGAGAATTACAACATGCAACAATCCCTTCTTCTTCCTATTCTATCCTATCATGAATAATCATTCTTGAATATCCAATTCTGAATCCTCAATTCTCCATCTATCCATCCCCATCTCTGATCTCTGTTTTCATTTAAATAGAGAGAGATCAGAGAGAAGTTACAATAGAGATAATTACAACATTATTTCTATTACAAAATTGGATTGTTTCCAACCAATTGATTAACAAGAAAATATATTTCAATCCATCTTTCAACAAGAGCAAGGCGAATTTGGCTTTGCAGCTGAGATTTGGAGGACGACCGCAACAACAAATCTGAGAAAATCGTGCTCAAAGAACCCTGCGTTTCTCTCAGTACAAGCCAAATTTGGGCAAACCATTTTTAATTAAAGTTAATTGGGTCCGTTCTGGACAAAACCCATGTTCCATATTTTCCAAATTCTTCTTCATTTGCTCAGAATCGCAACCGCGAAACTGTCGCTTCTTATTCCAACGAATTTCTGAGTTGGCATATTTAATGGTCAAATCTTCAATCTAGAAATTATCTTGGAGGTTAAAAATGGTGAATAATGTTACAACTAATTTATTGAAACTATCATTGATAAAATCATGCATAATCATCAATTTAGTAGAAATAAAGGAGAATAAATAATATTCATTCATAAGAGCATAAATCATTATAAAATAGAATTATATGCTAACCGTGATTAATAACATGATAAAGAAAAGTAAAAATGGATGAAATAAGTGTTAAAAAGGTGGTTGTATTCACGGCCCAACAACTATGTCAAACCTTGACATACAACAACAAAATTAAACAAAAAATACTACTATAATTGTTAACAAAAGACTAGTGAATCATCACAACTAGGGAGCTAAATCTCCAGACATTAAATTTACTAATCACCAATCTCATTTTAATACACATATTAATTATTTTAATTATTAACATGTATTTTTTAAAGGATTAGTCTTTAAATGTGACTTTTTGTGGTTTCCAGCGAATTTCTAGCCAAATCTTGATTTCTATTGTTTAAACTAGTTTTTTTTTATTGCATATATGGATTCAACACTCTCAAAAACTTGTGGGGCACCTTGATCAAACTTGTAATTTCAATAAATCCCTATTGAACAAAATTAGGTCGGAAAATAAACCGTGAAACTTTCTAAAATATTGCACTTAAGGACTATTCGTTTTGTAAATGCAACTTTACTTATTTTAATAAATTTTATATAAAAAATATATTGCTAAAATTGTAACAAAAGATGAGTGAATCATTTCATTAACTTAGTAAGCTAAGTCTCACACTTACATTTTGCTTATCATCAACCTTCATTTAATACCATATTTTAATTATTTCATATATATAATATATATATTACACATTTTATTTATTTTAATAACTTATAGGGATTGCTTATTGAGGCCACAATTTTGCGGTGAAATTCTTGCCAGAAATTGGTGATTTTTTTTCTCAAGAAATCCAATCCTTGGAGGAACCCCCATATCACCCAAATTCCTGAAACTTGACAGTTATACCCAGGATTTCCAAAAAATTCTACCATGTTTTTCCAAAGTCCTGCTGAAATTTCCATTATTTTAAAGCAAACTTTAGCCTCATTAACCTACTGCCTTACTTTTATATATATTCTAACTACTTAGAACTTTTTCCAAAACCATAATACATTTTCAATTCCCCATTTTGAATTTTTCAATTACACACGGCACTATCGTAATAGCGAAGGTCGCTACTGGTTTTAGATGACTTTCATAGAAAAACAAATGTTTTACGGACATCAAAGTGAGCCAGAGTTATATATATATTGGAGAGGGATTAAATTTCAAGTATAATTAATATCAATATTTTGGAATATGTCATTACTTTTTTTAAATTCAAAATGGCTTTCATTAGATTTTTAGAGTATCATAGCATACAAAAATGATCTCAACAACCCCCGCTCTCTCATTCCAACCATACTTTTTGAGATTGGGGGCTAGAGAATACCACAAGAGGCAGTTTGCATACATTATTTCCAGATGGCAAGTGGCCTTAGCATATTATGATTGATAAAAAAGGAGACCTGACGTGATAACAACACATGAAGGAGGGGGATGAGGGGGCATTACAAGGGGAGCTACAAAGTAACCAACATGATGATGAATGTGGAAGTCATTATGTTCCACCTGAGCTTCCAAGCTGTGAAGGTGGTCATTTGCACATCATTGATTTCATTAGAGGTTATCCAACTGCTCCAGGATGACATTTTGACTGTATTGAATATCAGAAAGATAGGCTACAATATGATTACGGTCTTCATACCTGTGATCCCTCAGAATGTCAATGTGAAGTTGCATATGCCGTAGCTTCTCGGTGATAGTTTCTATGGAGGCGGGGCCACTAGGTAGCCTATCGAACTAGATGGAGAAATTACCTCAACATCCTCTGTTTCCAGGTTGGTTGAGTTAGTAGAGAATGAATGATGACTTGGCTCAAGACGTCCAACTTCGGCTTGCTGACCCCTCTTGCGACGAGGATGATCCTATTGTCATGGCATCCTGTAGGTAACGGTGGTTGAAGACCCGCTATAGGGAGAGCCCTCATAGATTCCTTGAGTGAACCTGCATAGGATACAAACTGACCCAATACCATGAACCCACTAACCTGAACGAGAGTGAATCACTAGACCAACACCACTATCAGAAGGGCAAGATGGGAAAACATTTACCCAGACCGGGTAACGAAGCATAGTGGTTCTCAAATATAACCACGAATCTTGACACAAATAGAACACACAACCCCAAGCATAGGAAAAAAGCTTAATATTATCTTTCATCCAGAGAAGAGACCCAAACCTAGAGCACAATTTACCAGAAACTAGAATGATACCCACGAACTTGTGAAGACCAACAAGAGTCCTCGTAAGCGGGAGTGAAACTAGAAGATGCCGCTGGAGTGAATGGGGCTTATAGCCAACAAAAGCATAGTAAAAACACCAAACTGTGATTGTCCGAGTGTCTGGATCCCAAGGGCAAACTAGGAGGCATATCCCAACCCACACCTGGAAACTATAGAATTTTGCTGCACTCCTCACCCAATGTCGAAACCCCAATGAGGCACCATAGATCCAAAACCAAACAATTAGACTTGCCTTCCAACCCAAATTCATTTCCTAAATTACCAAACTGAAGCGGATTGCTTGTTGGGCTTTGAATTTAACTATAGAGTTCGTGAGGGAGATCATCACACATGAAGAGTTATTGTTGGGGCTATTCATGACAGGGGAGTTAATACCCATGTGGAGGAGGAGAAGGCCCCAATGGCCTTTCATGAACCACTTGTACCTTGGCATGAGCACCCCATCGGGGAATTTTGGAATATGTCATTATAAATGAACGTTGGATTAGCTTTCTTTAAGTATAATGATATTAATATTTGGGAATATGTATTAAAATTATTTTAAAGTTTAAATTCATTATTTTGAAAGTAACCAAATTTACTGAAAAATGAGATATTATTACATAAAATTTTTTAAAGATCAAATGAAATAATATTAAACTTTTATATATATTTAAATAGTTTCTTATGTTCTTGCATAAATAATTAATATCTTAACTTGTTAAAATAAATATTTAAAATTTCAAATAATCCATGCTTCATAGCTAAGATTACTTTAGAATGGAATATAGATTTAATTATTATTAATTTCATAGGATCTTAATTTGATTATATATACATAATTCCTTAAAGTCTGATATTTTTATGAAGATATATTCTGCAAATGTTATCGTTTAATTCAATAATGCTTTAAGTAAAATAACTTAAAAACATTAAAAATTAGTAATTTTTTAATTAGAAGTTATTGAGTTTGGTTGTTCATTATCTATTTTCGTAGTTATGATTGACATAAATGATGTTATTTTCTAGCAATATATTGCATATTTCACAAGTTTTAATTATTTTGTTCAATATAAAAATCTTATTTTTAGGTATTTTATATTTCTCAAGATTATCCATTAAAGAACTTGTTTAACTCTAAACCTACTGTTTCCAGACACTCCACTTGCTTATTAATGTAAAAAACGAAAGGGCTAGGGGATATGGGACACCATATATATTTTTTAAATATTAGTAAATATATTTTATAATAAATATGATGATGATTAACGTCCACTAAGACCAATGTGGTCTATCAGACCTCAAGAAAAGAAAAAAGAAAAGAAGAGTTTAATTGTCATTCTTCAAAATCCTGTTTCTTTGATCAAAGAGAAGGGAAAGAAGTGATCCAAGATCACTATAGTTGGGTTGGCTTAATAACTCAAGAAGATTGGAGGTGTGGCTGATTGATAGGGAGTTGAGAATGGATGTTGGCAAGAGCTGCATAGTCTAAAAGGAAGTGATTTTCATCTTCCACCTTTTTAGTATCACAAATTTGATAGATTTATTCATCCCAAGGAGTCTTGGGAGTAGACCACTGCCCGATATCACTTTGAAGCTCATGAGAATTAGTTCTTATCCTGACAATGTTCATTTTCTTCTTAGTGTTGGTTAGCATAGAGAGATAATTATGGTTTTCAAGGGTGGTGTTCATCGCCTCCTTATAGTATCTTAGTTTCCTTTTACCCTCAAGCACCTTACCATTCCACATATTGTCCTTAAAATTGGAGGTAATAGTATCTTTGATACTATCCTTGATTCCCAAGATGCTCTCCTCCTTAATATCCCAAAGATTGAGCTAAGTCTGGGCATCCTTATGCCACCTATGCTTGAGGCATAGGTGGGGGTTTTGACTAAAGTTAGAAGAAAGTTTTGGGAGCCGATTAGATTCCATGTTATAAATATTCTTCTTATACATCAGATATCTAAACATAGCTGTTCTTTCAATGGGGGACAAACCCACTTCGATCAAGAGGATAAGATAGGGAGTATTTCCCTTGATCTTGAGATTATAGGTTATGAATTTATTTTGGATCATCTAAATCTTTCTCCATGACTCTCTAGATATACTGCAACTCGAAACTTTACATCCGTATAAGACAACAGGGGTGATGAGAGTCTCAAAGAGGAACATTTTTTTACACCAAATATAGATATTGATTGAAATACAATTTTTTTCAAGATCATAATAAGCTTTCCAGCCGCCAATAATTCTTTTCTCGAATCTATAATTCCAATTGAATTGATGAGGAAAGTCAATACCCAAATATTTATAAGAAAAAACCTCATTTAGATAATGGTTATTATAGAAGAAATTACAATGGGTGATATTTTTGTATTTAATGATCATTACTTTAGTCTTATCGGTATTAACTGTCATACCCATCTTGCAGCAGTTGACATGAAGAATCTTAAGGTTTTTGTCTAGGTCATCACATATTTTTGCAAGATTAACGATATCATCAGCATAAAGGATAATAATAATGATTATTGTAGAGTCTCCAAAATGTATTCAAAATATCATCCACTTTCACCTTTATTTCCACCATTTCACTCACATGTCACAACTCCATGACCATATAACCTTTCATTAGCCTCCATTTTTATAATTATATGGGTTCTATTTGTGTTTTCCAAAAGTTAATGATTTCTAGTATTATAAGTGAATTAAATGGTTAAAACTTAGAAAAATGATATATACTTGCTAATACTTAAAAGTGGTTTGAGTTTCATGACATGTGTAGGTCATTTGGAAGCTTCCAAGGCACCCCTTATGTGGCCTCCAATGCTCAAATTCGAACTCCCTTCAAGATATAGAAGAAGATTTGGATAAAGGTCAAAGAGGATATGTGTCTCATTATTACCTATTTGAGTTGTAACTCTATGTGATTTTCTAGGGATCTAGGGAGATAATATTGGACCTCCATTAATGAGGTAGCTTCTTATGTTCTTGCATAAATAGGAGAATCTTCTCCTTTCAAAGGCATGTGTAAAGTTGGAGATACTCAGGTGGAAAGTTAAGATTACTTATGAATGGAATCTAGATTTAGCACCATTATTCATTTCATAGGATCTTGATTTGATGATGCATACATGATCCCTTAGAGTAGATTTCATTTTATGCAATTTCAATTCCTGCAAGTGTGATCGATTAAGGTTTCAATTATGCGCGATGTACTATAACTGTACTATAATTTATTTTGAGTTGATTTTTGAATTAGAATAGGTGAATTTGGTTTGTCATTATTTGGTTTCGTAGTTAGATTGATCTAAATTGAAAATTAATTTCTAGCATATATAGTGCATGCATGCTTCACAAGTTTTATGAAACCCCCGGGTTGACAATTAAATGATAGGTAATTAATTTTCCTCAACAATTATCCCACCAAACTTGGTGCCCTCGCAACCTACTGTTTCCAGACACTCCACTTGCTTATTGATGTAAATACCGAAAGGGCTAGGGGATATGGGACACCCTTTCTTAACCTCGATATTGCATTGAATATCTTTACACCATCCTTCGTTGAACTCAAGCTTGGAAATGACAATCTCGTAGAGGCGGATCATAGAAATCCTCAATTAAGGAGGAACCACGATCTCTTCAAGTCTCTCCCAGAGCTTATCTCGAGGGATAGTGTCAAAAAAAATTTTAAAGTCCACAAACTAGCAAAAGAGATTAGTTTTACTATTGTAACATTCCCCTGCAATGATCCTAAGAGTGACAAGGTGGTTGATAGTCGAGTGTTGTTTCCTAAAACCAGCTTGCACTTTAGCCCTTTTACCCTGGATCTCAAGCGAAAGGCTATGCTTCTTTTCTAAAATGAGCCCATAAACCCTCACTAGGATGTGGCTAATCATAATGGTCATGTAGTTAGAGGGAACACTTTTGTCACCATTTTTAAAGATAGGCACAATAAGGCTTTTTATCCAAAGCTTAAGGAAGCCATGCTTTACAGCTAAATTGAGAATCTTGTGGAGATGAGGAATAAGGAAAGATCTTCCCATTTTAAATATCTCATCTTGGTATCCTTCAATATCTTTAGCTTTCCCATTAGGGAACTTATTAATCCCAGACTCAACATCTTCCAGAGAAAATATATCTTCCCTAATAGGAGCATTTAAAATGGTGCCTATGGTGTCTCAAGAGTCATACAACTTCTTAAGATATTTATCCCAAATTTCTAAGAGGATAGAGTGATTATCTTTAGTTTTACGAACAAGCAAATTCTGCCAAAACTTTATAGGCACAACTTTAGAAAGGTGGAGAAGATACTCTTGTCTCTTATTGATATATGACCTCTTCTTCCTCTTGATGAGAGCTTTGTATATACTTACATTATAGAGCTTAATGATTTCATTAGGGGCGTCTCTAATTACTTTATTGGCAATTTTATAGTGTTTGTCATACCAAGGGTTGGAATCTCTATTATTTTGCTTTTATGATGTCTCATTAGAGAACTAGCTAATGGTAGTGGAAAGGGTAGTAGTAAAATGGTAATAAATTTGATTAATGTTGCTATTATAAGTCAAGGAGCCTAAGTCCCTTTCTAAATCCCTTAAGAAAAGTTCGACATTACTTTTATCGAAGCGAATGCCTTTTGCTTTCACTGGTCTCCTGCATGTGGGTGGTATGTATAACAAGATTGAGGGATAAATACAAAGGTCTGTGGTCAAAGTCAAGCTCATACTCGTTAAGTAGCTTAATGTTTGTAATATAGCTGAGGACATGGGTGTTAGAAATTGCATAATCTACGACGCTGCTACCCAACCTGTAACGCCTTCGGAGTTGTGCGACGGTTGGGCACCAGGCGACCGGGTGTGTGCACACGACGGGCGCGTGTTGGAGGTGCGACAGGCGGTTGTGCGACTGAACGATGGAGTGACCAACCGGGTATGCGATGGATATGCGACGATAAGTGCGAGCTTGGTGATGAACGACTAAGTGTTGGCGTACTTATACCCATGCCTTGGAGCATTTGCAGTGGAGGGTTGGCCGACCAACATTGGTGGTGTGGCCGACTTATGGAGTGCCCGAACGATGCAAGTATGGGGTGTGTGGGCGGTCGGCTGCGCAACCCACCCACACACGAAGGAGGTGTATATATGTTGGAACGTTGGAGCGTTTAAACCAACCAACGAACTTCGCACTTCTCATACGCACTTTGCTTTTGGAGGAGAGAAACTTGTGAGCAGGTTTGAGGAGAGATGAGCGCATAGCTCATGCTCTCTCCTTGGTAGAACACACTTGGTGGAAACGCTCTTGGTGAGAGGTGAACGCGTTGGGCAAGACATGCCTGGGTTGATTGTGCGAAAGTGTTGTTGTGCCGAGACTTGGCGAGGGTGTCTTGGTGGCTCAGGTGAGTGCCCGCCCATCATGCAAGGGGTGCACAAAGATTTGTTAGAGTGTTGGGTTGTGAACGGAGGTGTGTCTCGGTTGGAGGCGCCCATGTGTGGCGACTTGGAGGCACGCCCAAGTTGGGAAAACGACACGACAATGCGACAAGGTGAACGAATGATTGGTTAGTCGTGCGGTGACCGTGCGGAGGTGCCGACGAATTGGCAACCGAGTTTGCCAATGTTGTGAAAATTTGGCTAAGTGTAAATTTGGGGTTTCGCAAGATTTAACTTTTGCATCGTAAAAATGAAAGATTGTATAATATATTGATATCGAGCAGATTCATATTGCAGGGAGTTGCCCCTCTCTTTATACTGTTGTGCATTTCTCTTGTATAATGCTATTGATAATGAATGTGTATGGGTGTTCATTAATATAAAGGCATATTAATAATACTTGGTAACGAAAATAAAACTAAGTATGGATGGTTAAGGTATTGAAAGAACAATTCTAATTCAAGTTGTTTTTCTTATAGGATGTAGAGTTGATAGGAGCGAAATATAAGATTGTAAGAAAGATCCTATTGGTTGTAGAATCAAAGTTGTTGATCCAAATGTACTGATTGAAGGGGCCAGTTTTATGAAGTCAGATGTGAGAGGAAACAATGTTCCTAATATAACAAACTATACCACCAAGAGCTATTCCCTATTTATCACTCACGTTTGGGACTCTATATTAGCTTTTGTATTCCTAATGATTTCCCATTTCCCTTCTTTTCTTGCCTCCTTGACCTTTTGAACTTGTTTCTTAAGTTCAACTTGGTTTTTTGGAATGAGATCTTCATTTATAAAGATTCTCGTTCCTTTTAGGCTTGAGGATTTCTTAAGTATATCTAATTTATTGCAATTACAACTAACCTTGACACAGATTAGTTCATGTTTATGTTCAAGTAGCTTTCCTACCCTTATTGCTTTGGTGAGATAAGTTGTTTGAATTTAAAATTGTCTTTAATTGTTCTTTAACTATTTCTAATGTGTCTTCATTTTTTTGTTCTTCTATGCCAACAATTATAAAGTGTAAGACTCTTTTGTGGTGCTCATGGTTGAGTACACGTTTAATATCTAATTTATTTTGTATATTATTTAGGGCTAAGTTATTATGTAGTTGCTTTTTTAGATTTTTAGTGCTTCTTTTCAAAGCCTCATTTTCTTTAACCATTACTTATTTGCTATGTTCAATTTCTTAAATTCTGTCTTTCATTCTTTACTTTTAAAGATTTATGGTTATTGTTAAATTAATTATAGTTTAAAATTGTTTTCTTTCTTCTCTTAATCTTTTTAAAAATTCACTATACTCCGAAAAACTCTCTATAATAATTTTACTTGTATCTTTACTAAATGGAGATTTAGAAATATGAAGGGAAATACTCATGATGTAAGTAAGGAAAACTTAAAAGAAAATAAGAAAGAAGGTATACACATGTCAGACAGAGTTTTCTGTAACAAATGTATTTAATTGCATGTAATGATTGCTGGACCGAAACTACCGAAAAGACCCGAAACCCCAGAGCCAGACTCAAAACCAAAACCACAAAGCTAGAAGGTGAATGTGTGTTGAATAATAATTTTCAGTGCCCAAAGCACAAAATAAAAACCCTAGCTGAAATATCGACTCCACATAGACTTCAGTTCCCCGAAGAAGAAGACTATAAGTGATATCAGGAAGGCCGAAGATCAATATTATAGGGTCTAGGTTCTTGTCACCGACAGAAAAAATATTTTTATATAATTATTT
>APFE031429149.1:196584-227545 GCA_000404065.3 Pinus taeda | reverse complement strand
GAATCCCAAATGGGATCCATCATCAGGGAAAAGAGAAAGATGATACAGATGAATGAGTAATTTTATATAATTATTAAATTCCAATAAACAAATATATTCTTATCATTCCGATTAATTTATTAAAATCCTTAAAAGGCAATAACAATTTAGATGATTTTTATATAATTTTATTTTTATTTTAGCGTTATCCGTTTTGACTGAAAATACAAATACGAGAGAGAAACATGTATTATAAAGATAAATATGAGATTGCTTATCGGTGGGGGAAAGCCTACCGAATACATTTTTATTAAAAAATCTAATAGAAACCCATTGCGAAGGGGTAATACAAGATTCCAACATGAAACAAACAATTCAGATCTCCAGGGTTGCTACTGCTGTAGCTACGCCCTCAAACTTTTCAGGTACATAGAATTCAATCAACAAGTGAGTTGACGGGTTTAGGAGACAACACACCTGACGACGAGAACTGTTACAACGTTTACTCAGAAATATATGGCCGCGCCACTCTGCGCTACACCCAGAACCACAAAATTTTGTGGGAATAACAGTTTCGACAACCCAATCATTTTCCTCTGCAACATATTTCATTAACTGTCGTTCGTTGAAGGTATACAGCTGCCCAAAAGCAACTAAGGAGGACGTGAACGATGACCCGAATCTCCACATATCATCCACTCGTCTCCACACGCCCGTCTTTGGATCATAAATCTCTGCACTGTTTCCATAGCCGAATACAAAGAATTTATCTCCCAGAAAAACTCCATGACAGCTGCCTACTTCTTGGGTCATTGGAGGCAAATTTTCCCACTTATCTTCTTCCACATTGTAAGTCTCTGCTGCTGCCAACAAATGATGTTGGTCGTTTCTCCCACCTGCAACGTAGATGAGTCCATTGGAGGAAGACACAGAGCAGGCGAAGCCGATCCTCAGTGTGGGCATGTCGGTTCCACGGCGCCATTTGGCAGAGACGAAATCGAAAATATAAACTCTGTTCATGGTTTCCAAGTTTGCTGGATGTCGTCCGCCCATGAGAACCAGCTTCCCATTCACACAGACGCAGTTACAAAATAATGGAACTCCAGTAGGGAAGTCCGGAATACCGGGTAACATTGTCCAGGTGTGCGTGGCAGGGTCCAATACTATTACTCTGCAGGTACGTGGAGGGATATATGTGCGCCGCTTATATTTAATCCGTGGGTTTGGAAGCCTGAAATACTGAATCATACAGATCAACTGCTCGCTTGTTCCAGAGGTCAGTCGCTCCTTATAAAACCTTGGGTTACCCACTATAGCTTTCCATTTTCTGCAGACGGCTTTGAGCTTGGAGTGCGATTTATATGGAACTCTGAGCAAGCATCGTCGAATGATGTGATTGGGAAGATTAGGAATAGTTGCGTCCCGTCTCAGCTGTGCCAATCTCTTTGACCTACGTAGCATTCTATTGGATTTTACCTGAAATGAAACAAAATATCAAGATTCGTCATTAACAAAAAATTGTTCACAAACTGGACTATCAGAATTTGCAAACAGAATTTGTTAACAAGATGTTTACAATATCACTGCATTATCAGAATTTGCAAACAGAATAATAATGAAGTATTTGTTTTACCATGTTATTCGTCCCGTTCAATGATGTGCAGAATGCTGTGGAGAATTATGAACCGCTTGGAAAAGGAGGAGGGCTAATAACTTAATATACAGAGAAAACCAGAACCGAAACTTACAAATTCAAGAAGGGCTAATAACTTAATATACATAGAGAAAACCAGAACGGAAACTTACAAATTCATTTCGCTTTTATGAAGAAGCGAACGTTAAAGAATGTGACATAGTCCACAAGCTAAAGTAGCATCAATAAACGTAATAACAAATGTGAACGTCCAAATGTCATTAATCTAAATTGAATTGCCATCAAATGCTTGAAGGGACTCCTACAACTCATAAATATGTGAAGAGTGGGAAGGGCTTTGACTTAATTAATTTTGTTTTCTGGCCGACTAATATTAAAGTTGTCTATCGAAGTTTTAATTAATTTTGTTTTCTTCTCGACTAATATCAAACGGCTTTGTCTGCCGAAGTCTCAAATTTGCTCGAAATAGGTCGGAATCTGTTTTAAGAAATTTCAAAAAATCAGAATGCTGAACTATTTGAATCATTTTATTTTATAATGGAAATGGATTCAGCATTATAGATCCTTAAAATCTTGGAATTTGAAAATTATAATTTAGATTTTCAAAAAATTCTGCCAGATTTTTATCATAATTGGCTGGAATTTTCATTATTTTCCAGACTAATTTATAGACTCCAGTACAGGTAATTAAAATTCAAAAAAAACAATTGATTTGATATATTTTGAAACTTAATTCAAATTTAAAATTTTATTATTATAGGTTAATTCTGATGGAGTCGTCTAAGGAGGCTAAGGAATTGCCCAGACGAGCAAAAGTGGCCGAGCAAAAGTGGCCAGGCAAAAAAGTTTCAAAAAATCTTGTATAGGCAGTGTTTGAATCATGTTTCTGATGGTGGGAATAGATTCAGCACCATCAATAACTTCCATTACACCTAAAATTATGAATTTTAACAGCTTTTGCTTAGATTTACAAAAATCCCTACCAAAATTTTTCAAAATATGACCGAAATTTCCATAACTTTCAGAGCAAAAAACATAATTGTTATGCCAATTTGAATTAAGTTTTATAGTAAATAAAATTTTAATACCTTTCAACCTTTTAATCATATAAGTTGATTGGGTTAAATTATAATATCATTAAAATTCTCAACATTTGAAAAATATAAATATTTAAAAATATAATTTAAGTGTAAATATAATTTATATTAATAATAATAATAATAAATAATTTAAAATAATACAATTGAGTTATATATTTAATTAGTGTTTTAAATTTTTTTAAGGATCTAATTTGAATAATAATTTGATTATTAAAGTTTATGAAAACCTCTATTAATTAAAAAATATTAAAAAAATTACACATTTTAAATTGTCTTTTTAGAAAAATTGCATTAAAAATATATTTCTTTATTAATTTGAATATATTTATTAGTTCTATATATAGTTAATGTCATGATTATATATAATTACATTAATATTTGGTTAACATCATAATCATAAATTATTGTGTTAATATTTTGTTAACATTATAGTCGCATGAAACTACTAGTTTTGGAATTATTTCCCTCCATTTCACATTTCTCTATTTTTTTGGAATTAGTTCCCTCCATTTCACATTGCAGAGGAGTTTATGAATGGGAATGGAACGTCTCAAATTGGATCCGATAGTGAGGAGAGTCAACTTCAA
Source organism: Pinus taeda (assembly GCA_000404065.3). Taxonomy (NCBI): domain Eukaryota; kingdom Viridiplantae; phylum Streptophyta; class Pinopsida; order Pinales; family Pinaceae; genus Pinus; species Pinus taeda. Next base: position 224,225 of record APFE031429149.1, on the reverse strand, counting down.
GATATATGAGCCCAGGAACTAGTTTCCAGTACGAACAAAAATATCTTATAAATATTAAATTTTATATTTATATTAATATATTTATATATAATATATATATATAATATATATATATTTTATTTATTTATATTTTTAATTTTATTTTATATTATTTATAATATTATTTAATATTTTATTTTTATTTTCATTATATATAACGATATTTATTTAATATTTCATGAAATAAATAAATTTATTTAAATTAATTCAAATTTTTATTTATGGATATTCATAATTTTAATGTACGAATCATTATATTTATATTGAAATTAAATAAAAAATTCTAATAAATTAAGGTTTTGGTGCATTGTTTCTATCACCAAGTGCACAATATTGTTTTTTTTTTTTTGTAAGCAAAGGTGGTACTCTCATTTTCTATTATCACATCAAAAAAATTACAGAAGGATTGGTGGAACCAACTACCCGCCCACCAGGGGAAACCGAGTAGGGTGTCCACCTAAAGTTTTTAACAGCAAACCACAAGAAGGAAAACCGCATTCTGTTTTTCCAAGCTAAATAAACATTACAGTCCTTCCCTGGTCTAATTCTGCTGATATGCATATAGGAGCTGTCCATATATACAACTTGAGTGGGCCTAATGGTTAAGAGCATGTGTTTCCTCCTAAGAGGTCACAGGTTCAAAACCAGAGGGGGGTAGAGTATGTATGCGTTCGTAGACTTAGCAGTCAAATCCTTCGCGGAGGTGGGTCCCTTGTCCCACAAACAAGGGGGTCTCATACACCAATTTGGTGTCTGGCTTAGCTGTGACCTTAAAAATGGATATTATTATTATTATTATTACAAAATGAGGGAAGCTGTCTAGATTATCTATGTACCGTAAATTCATCAAAAGGAAGACATGAACTAAAACTACTCAACTGCATTTGCAAGGATTGGAGAGTCCTCCTTGTTGCTCTTCTGCTGGCTGTCCTTGAGCAATGCTGGATCTCATCTAACTGCTTCCCTTACATCTCCATGGAGATTTGCATGATGCGGAGCTCACGTCTCAAGTTAGGAACACCCTGAGCCACCTCAGCCATTTCAGAAGCCACCTGCTCCAAGGCCTTGGCAAGAAACCGTTTCATCACCCAGTAAATGTGTAAGGATTGTTTGAAAAGAGACATTCTGCCTCTCGTATTACCGGGGTCATGCACCAACAACTCCCAATCCTCCATTTCCGAATCAGATTGAGCTTGTATTGCTTCTTCTTCCAAATTTTGGATGATTCGCCGGATTTTGGGGTTGGTGTTCTAAACGTAAGCTCTCTCTGCCCGCTGGATTTTGTGCTCGAAAGTTTGTCTAGCCTTCCTGCCAAGACGTATGCTCGACTCAGGTTCTTCTCCCTTACTGTCTCGAGCTTTGTTGGCTTCGCTATTCTGACCACGGATTGGGGCAGCCTCGTGGACACCCTGACAAATCCTCCTCCGACGCCCACGCTGCGGTACCCGTCTGCCACGCCGGGTCCGCTGGCTAACACCCATGGCGTACTGCTCCCATTCCTCTGCATTCATACTCTGGTCGCGGCTTCCATCCTCGTCTGAAGTATCAGGAATTTCAAAAACTTCCTCTGGGTCCTTTTCCTTCACTACCCCTTTTCCTTTCCGGTCTGGTTCCCTGGTTCGCACAGCTTCCATTTCCTCCACTAACCGAGCCCTCTTTCTAGTTTCCATAGAACCGCTCATAGCAGGCCAACTCTGAATAATTCGGGAGGCTCTCAGACGACCTGCGACTCCTCTCACACTGCAAATGCTGACTGAAGTCTTCTAATGCCGGGTGCTTTGCATGCAGGCTTTTATAAAATCCCGGAACCCGCTCCTGCTATCAATCCGGTTGTCCGAATCCTGCCATCTGTTCCTCTGATCCTGGCATTTCCTATCAACCATCCTATTAGATTTATTCTGACCTGCAGTCCCTGACATGTACTCGCCATTTCTGCGCCAGTTCGAATCTATGATTGGGTTTATATGAGGCAGATTTTTCCCCTCAGATTTCATACCTTTTCGATGTGATCTCCCATGGCGATCACCGATTCCTTCTTTCGGTCCTTTCTGACATTCCTTAACTGCCTGTCCTAAATTCTGTCCGTCCCCAATGCTTCGCACGAGTATTACAATTCGCATGGGGATCCTAATCATAATGAGCCTGCGTGGTCTGGACGCTCCACGTCCCTCTGGTGCTCTAGCTCATCACTCTCGACCGTTTTGCCTGTGGCTTGGTCATGATCGGCCTTGATTATGGTTGCCAGGTCCATCCATTCCTTGTGCCCGCACACTGTTCTCCATTGAACATCCACCGAGCTGTCGCGGCCTCTGCATCCCCAGTTAGCCAAGAAGTCAGCCGCCTGGTTTCCTTTCCGCCTCACATGGTTTATTACCTTATACTCAATGCGTTGCAGAAGATCAGCAATTTCCTGAACAATTCCGGCTGTTCGCCAACTATTCGTGACTTTTTCCCAATTCCGGCCATTGCTGAGCTTCTTCAACATTTCCACCGCGATCTGAGAGTCCCCTGTGATTTCTAGATTAGAATAGCCATTTCTAACTGCGATTCGCAAGCCTTGATGCAGAGCCCAGAACTCTGCCTCATTATTTGTCATTTCCCCCCCCAATCTGCATAAATCCATCTTACCTGATTGTTGCTGTCCCGGAAAATGCCTCTAAAGCCTGCTTCGCCTAGGTTCCCCTTAGAGGCCCCATCGAAATTCAATTTGATGAAATTATCTTTGGGATAGCAGAATTTATCGGGGCTTTAGGTCCGCATCTCATGGTTGGGATTCTGTTTATGAAAAACCATTTCGAATTTTAAATTTAATTTGTTTAAGATTTCTTCCTCCACCTGGTTGGCTTTCCAATCTTCCCCTACCCATTTATCAACCAAGATTGTTTCCCGCAGTAGCTTGATTTCTTTTCCCCAAATGACTTTCAGGTCCTTTGCAGAGTTCTGGAATATCCTGCGATTTCTCTCCTTCCAAATCATCCAGAGTATAAATCCGGAGATGAGGTCCCAAGCTCTTCTGACCACTTTGCATTGAAAGATTTCCTTATTCCATTGGAAAACCACTTCATTGAATTCACAAGGGGCATTTTCAGGTTTACCAAAAGTTCGTTTGGTATTTATCCACAGGGTCTTGGCAAAGGGACAGTTTATCAGCAGATGATTTCTGGTTTCCCCCTCTGAATTACACAGGTAGCATCTCGATGGGCCAATAAAACCTTTCTTTTGAATTCGATCCCAGGTTAGGATTTTGTTTTTTGATGGCAGCCAGATAAATATGGAGACTTTCGGCCACCAATTCCTTTCCCATACAATTCTCCAGTCGGGGTTCTCTTCGATTCCAGTTTGCGCGGAGGTTAGGAAGTAGGCTTCCTTAGTAGTGAACGAGCCTTTCATTGAATTCCCCCACCGGAGAATATCCCTACCATTGCGAGCCTTAATCTTTCTTGACTCAACCTCCTTCCTATAGGCTTCTTTTTGTTCTGGGCTGAACTCTCTGTCCCACTCCGTTAGATCAATCCATATTCTCCAACTTTCTTCTGGGTTATTAACTTTCCAAGTCCCTGACATGAGGTCTATCTCCTCCTATTATGGCACGGATCTGATGGAGTCCCTGTATGCTGCTCAGTCTTTCCTTCTGATGCCATTTATCCTCCCAGAAGTTAGCTTCTTCACCACCTCGGATCTCCCAGAAGGTATGCTTTTCAACCAGATCCCTGTTTAGACGAGCTAGGTCCCAGATAGATGACCCTTTGGGAGTTTCTCTTCGCCTTAAGATTTCCACTGCAGTTTCAGGCATATTATACTTTTCTTTCCATATGATTTTCCACAGATCATTTCCCCCCCTGAGCCATCTCCACCAAAGTTTCACTCCCAGATTGAGAATCTCAGGGTCCCTCAGCCCCAGTCCTCCTTTCTCCTTTCTTTCAATTAACTGGCTCCAGGAGGCTAAGGCCCATTTTTTCTTCTGATCAGCCCCTCTCCATATGAAATTCCTAATGAGCTCTCTTATCCTTGCGCAAATACCTAGGGGGGCTGCCATTATTGATAAAGGGTAGACAGGGATAGCCTGAAGGACATATTTTGCCAGAACTATTCGGCTAGCTATGTTTAAAATTCTGAAGGCCCAATTTGCCACCTTGTTGCTTAGCTTATCTATAACTCCTTGCCAATTTTTCATCTTTTTGGAGGTAAAGTCCAAGATGTTGCCCAGGTATTTAGTAGGCAGTTCGCCCCTCCTGAAACCCAAAAGTCTTATGAGGTGGGCTTTGACCTGATCCACTGTGTTAAATATGAAAATACAGGATTTGCCCCTGTTGATTTCCAGACCTGAAGCCTCCGCAAAAAGATCCAAGATTTTTCTGAGGTGTTTTACCTCTTTGACTGTTGGTTCCCCAAACAGCATGATATCATCAACAAATTGCCGATGAGTTAAAGGCAAATTATTTCCCCAGAGCTTAAGACCTTTTATTCTGTTTGCTTCTCTTTCTTTCTTGATGAAGCGACCCAGTCCTTCAGCAGCTAGAATGAACAGAAATGGAGATAATGGATCTCCCTGACGAATACCTCTAGAAGCAGTAAATGTTTTCGAGGGAGTCCCGTTCACCAGAATAGAAAAATTTGGGGAAGAGATCAAACTACGAATCCAGTCAATCAACCTCCTACTAAAACCAAAACTTTCCAAGACTTTTCCCAAATAGTTCCAACTTAATCTATCATACGCCTTTGACAGGTCTAATTTAATCATCGTACCCTTTTGTTTTTTGACTTTTAAGGAGTGAATAGCTTCTTGAGTTACAACCAGGCCATCAAGGATTTGTCTTCCTTCAACGAAACCTGTTTGTTCAGTAGAAATTAACTTATCCAGAAGGGGTTTTAATCTCCTGGCCATCATAGATGTTATAATCTTATAAATAACATTGCACAACACTATGGGTCTGAAACCATTGGCATCTTCCAGATTATCACCTTTAGGGATTAAAGCATAGAAAGTGGAGTTAATGGCAGGCCATACCTTCTGGTTCATCCTAGATTCTTCTACCAGCTCCAAGATCTCTTTTCCCAGGAAGTGCCAACCTACCTGGAAGAAGTCAACCGTGAAGCCATCCAGGCCTGGAGCAGTACCTTTCTTCATTGCTTTCACAGTTTCCTCTATCTCGTCTAAAGTAGCAGCTCTCATCAACGCTTTATTTTGGTCTTCAGTGACTAGTCGAGGAATGGCAGAGCAAATTTCCTGGATTGCATGCATTCTATCAGCTTGGGGTTCACTTAATATTTCCTTATGGTGATCCATAAGGACTTGTTCAATTTCAGCTTGCTCAACCACTCTGTTCCCATTCTTATCCTTGATAGAAAGAATCCTGTTTCTCTGTCTATGCTTGATCATAGCTTGATGAAAGAATTTAGTGTTTCTTTCCCCTTCCCTTAACCATTTTATTCTCGATTTTTGTTGCCAAAGGATTTCTTCCTAAGTGCACAATATTGTTTTTAAATTATATTTTCAATATTATTTATAATTTTTTAAAATTCTAACCAGAGCAATAATTTAAATTTATAATTTATAATTGCATCAAGAGGCATTCTACACTCCAGTATGGGATAGATGTCAACTATAAATGTTTGACATTTAATAAATAGGGGTAAATGAGAGGCATTCTACACTCCAGTATGGGATAGATGTCAACTATAAATGTTTGACATTTAACATTTAACAAATAGGGGTAAATGTGTAGGCATAGTTATCTAACATTTAACATTTATATGTCCGCTTAAAAAAGAATTTAAAAGTCATAAAACAAAGTTAAAAAAGTAATATAAAGGCTCATGCTTGTAAACATTTAAATGTTAGCTCAAATAATAATAAAAAGTTCAAGTAAAGTCAATTTGTTATATTTTGATTTTGTCATTAACGTCTGAATAGGCTTTATTACTATAACATGGGCCAATACCTTGACTTATCAATACCACATGCCCAAAAGCCATAACTTATTTTACAATAAAAAATTCATAACAATATGACATGATTTTTAACCATGGATATTCACCCCCCACTTTACTGTGGATATTATTAACATGTAAATAGGATTTGTTACAATACCATGGCTTATCATTACCACATGCCCAAAAAGCATAACTCATTTAACAATCAAAATATTTTATTTTAATTTTATTTTATAACTTCTTTTAATTAAATCTAAAAGGAAAAAGGTTATCATTACTTTTTTAATTAAATCTAGAAAGAAAAAAGATTATCATTATTTTTGAGGTTATCATCCATTATATATATATATATATGTATATATATATTATATATATAATATTATATATATATATATATATATATATATATAGATATATTATATATATATATATATATATATATATTATATATATATATATATATATATATATATATTATATCTATATATATATATGTGAAATATATATAATATGAATAATATTATTAAGAACCAACATACATCCATCTTAACTAAGGATCCAAGCCACGCCAGAAAATAAATTGACTAACAATAATAAAGGAAAGATAGTGTTGTTTGTTTGAAGTTTTTAATTATGGTATAAAGATGTGAAATATATATAATATGAATAATATTATTCACAACCAACATATATCCATCTTAACTAAGGATACAAGTGATGAGAGAAAACAAATAGACTAACAATAATAGAGGAAATATAGTGTTGATTGTTTGAAGTTTTTAATTATTGTATTTTCTTTGACATGATTGATCCAAAATATAAGTTTAATATTTTACAATCAATTGAGTTTTTATTCTATTTTAGATACTTTTTTAAAAACAATATCATGGAATCAAATATAAGCGGGAGAGGGGGGGAGAGAGGGAGAGAGGGAGGAAGGAAGATAGTGACAAAGTTGGAGGGAAAAGAGAGAGAGAGAGAGAGAGAGAGAGAGAGAGAGAGAAATGGAGTTGGAGGGCTAGAGAGAGGGAGGAAAGAACAAATACATAAAGAGATAGAGGTGGAGAAAGAGAGGGAGTGAAAACAGAGAGATGGGGAGAGAGTGAGAGAGAGAGGAGGGAAGAGAGAGAAGAGGAGAGGAGAGATATAAGGAGAGAAGGGGTAGAGAGAGGGGGACACATAGAGATGGAGGGGAAAAAGAGAAGGAGAGAGGGAGGGAGATAGTGAGAGAATTAGAGGGAAGAGAGAGAGAGAGAAAGAGAGAGAGAGGGAGGGAGATAGTGAGAGAATTATAGGGAAGAGAGAGAGAGAGAGAAAGAGAGAGAGAGAGAGTGATGGGGGGTGGGACAGAGGGAGGTGGGAAAGAATGACAGAGAGAAGAAGGAATATAGAGAGGAATCAATAGAGAGGAGAGGGAGAGATGTAGTTGGAGGGTGAGAGAGAGAAAGGTGGAGACAGAGAGGGAGTGATAAGGGGGAGAGAGAGGGAGAGAGTATGTTTGGGGGTGATATAGAGAGGCAAAATAAGAAAGAAACACATAGATAGACATATAGATATTATATAGTATTATATAACTAGCCTAGAACAATCTCAACCTCGGATCTATCAAGTGTCGATCAAATATCTCAAGGTGCAAACCTTCCCTCAAAATTTTCACTCAAAAAGAGGTTTTCACCTCGAGAGATTTGATAACACATAGATATACATATAGATATTATATAGTATTATATAACTAGCCTAGATCCATCTTAATCTAGGATCTATCAAGGGTCGATCAAATATCTCGAGGTGCAAACTTTTCCTCAACTATTGCACTCAAAAAAGAGATTTGCACCTAGAGAGACTTAATCCCTCTCAGTACTTGATAAATTTGTAGTTAACATGGATCTAGATTGGTTTTATAAATACTTTAATATTTTATATATGTATTTTGCTTTTTATATTATAAATAGATATTTATGATATTAAAGTTACAATATTTTATTGACACTTCAATACATTGATACATATTAACATGACAATGGAATTTATTATATTAATGTAATAAAGTCTAATGTATTATAATATAAATAATATATAATAGTTATCCAACAGAGTTGTTGTGGATTGGCATCTAGTTTATTTGAAATAATATTTAAAATGTATAATTATCTAAATAAATTGTTACCTAAAATAAATATATATATATATATATATATATATATATATATATATATATATATATATAATATTATTGCTAGCCATTGTGAATACTCCGTTTCAAGACCCTAATGTTCTCTCATTTCAAAATTGGTCCAAAATAGGTTAACAAGTAGTGTTACTATTATTATTTAGTTTAATTGTGATATTATATTTTATATCAAACATATGTATATTGACATATGATTTATTTGTGAGAAAAGCTTTTCCATATTGAATTGTAGAAGAAACTTTATATGTAATTATACTTTCATTTCTTAAAGATAAGAATCATATATTTAATTTATGGGTGGAGATGAAAACACATAAGATTTAATTTTAGTATAGATTTTGAATTCTAAAACTAAATCAATATGGACACTTAGATACACTCTAAACGTATCTATTTTATTTCAGGTAGATATATTCAAAATCTCAATCACATATCTTACTATTTATGCCTTGGAATATCTTTCTATTTATGCCCTAGATAAAGTGTATAAATGATCCTCAAGTTTTTTTTAATATGTCATAATTTGTAAACTTAGAGTGATACAATACTAGAGACGTTTAGAGGTTCCATTTTGACACACACATACTTAAATTTGTGGTAAGAGATATAGTAATAAAATCAATTTTAAGAGAAGATTTAAATTTTATTGCAATCAAAGTTGAGCTTTGAATGATTCAAAAATATATCAATATATTATGCCTAGATCCATGATACATTACACAAATATATTATTTCTTAGATTCAATTACTAAACAACAAATGAATAATAAATGTTTGTGCCCTAACTCAACTATGAAAGAGGGTACAATGCATATCAAATATGCTTAATATGAATAGTGATGAAAGACTAGATTGAAATCCAAATAAAGTGCATTTGTTTTCTTGTCCTAATGGTATTTATCATTAATTTCCCTTCTATTTTTATGTTCTAGTAGTAGAAATACAACATAGTTAATCAGATAATGACATTGGAGAATAAGTTGCTATAATGAATATAAGACTTTAGGAATTGGGAAAGCAATATATGGGAATAAAGAAACAAATTCATGAATTTAACATCGATATTTTAAAAAGTTTTTAATGGAAAGAAAATATCAAAAGAGATGGAATAAAATATTAAATAATTTGGATTGATGTAGCATGGAAAGTCAATTGGATATCAAATTTATTAAAACCTAAATGAATAAGAAAATAGAATTAGAACATGAAAATAACAATATAGCCTTAAACCCCCCGATGCGAGCGGACATTGATGTGATTGGGGTTACGATCCAGCAGGTGGGCATGTGGCAAGCCCACTGGTTTGCCTGCGGTAAGCTTGTACTCAACTCCGAAACCATTAAGCTGATGGGCCGTCACCCTACGCGACATTTATGTCAGTGGGGAGCCCGAGACACCAACATATTCAACATGAATACTCCAAAACCTTCGTCCCCGTCCTCAGTTGCGATCTCTGGTGTTTTGTTTTGGAGTTGTGGTGCTCTGCCAGTGTTTATGTCAAGGCAGCTCTCACCTGTTGGTTCTTGCTGTTCGCCGGAAGCAGAGGTGCATAGCCTCTGCACCACTGTCAGAAGACGCTGCCCGCTGGTCTCCTGCATTAGCTTCATCCTTGGTTACCATCATTCGCACAGTCCATTCTATGCTCGGCACACCCCTGCCCTATTTGACTTCTGCTTCCACCTTCCTCTGTTGAGGCCCTCCCTCAATTTCACCTGCTCTCACGACTCCTGTGCAGCGATGCCTAAGTTGAGACATCGCATGAGATCCCACTGGGGTGGCTCTAGGCCTAGTCGCTCCCCTCCCCCTTCCTCTCACTTGTCCTCCGCTCACAATCTCAGTGATAATGCTCCCGGCCGCCTTCGTGGAAGTGGTCAATTTCATCGCCTTCCTCCCTCCCTGAGCACTGTCATTGCTGCCTCCCACCACTACCTTGAACCTCGTCCTGTGATCGTTGCCTCTCCCCTGCATTCTGCGCCTCCCATCAGCTTGCAGGCCTCTCCTCCAGCTCCGCCTATCTCTCTGCCCAAGGACGAAAATCCTCCTTGCGTGGCAGGTGAATGTAGCTTAGGGCCTCTCCAGGCCACCAGGACGAATGCAGGAGAGCGTGACGTGATGGATGTCGCTCCTCCAGATCCCTATGCGGATGACAAAATACGATGGGGATGCAGATTTGATGAGGAATCGCCCTCGGGTGACTATGGAATCTAAGCAATTCTACTTTTTCTCGCCTCCATGTTTAGTCTTTTAAGCATTTTGCTGGTTTGTAGCCTTCGTATATTAGCTTGCCCAAACTGATCTTGGTAGATAATTCTATCTCAAAACTATGTACGAGTCGATTTCCCCTAGTGGGTGGCTCGGTTTTTGCTTCACTGTTGTTAAGACAAGGCTAGTTTCCTCTTGCAAGGCAGCTCTCAAACGCCTCTTGAGCTAGTTTCCCCTTGCGGGCGGCTCATTTTCTGCTATCTTGTTGACTGTATGGCAGCACTCTGATGCCTAGAACTCTCTGTACCATATGTTTTATTAATATATTTAAGCTTACTTAGAAAAAAAACAATATAGCCTTAAACATCATGAATTTTGTTTTAAAAGATGAGGGAGAAGAAGACTCAATAAAAATAAATAAGGAATAGATATCAAAACAAGCTATAAATTGAAACCCTATATCTTAGAAAAAAATATGTTAATACTATTAATATAATCTGTATAGTCAATGAAACTGATTTCCCTATTTTTGTATAATGGGTTGAACTAGAATCTATAATGTAAATCTTTTGTAATAGATGTCTCCTCTATAAAGAGGAGACATCTACATTAGAAGGGAGAGGAACAAGCTATAACACAAGGTTGTAATTGAAGGAACGAGACTGGATCTTTTCTGTAATATGGTATATTGATGAATGAATAGAGTTTTGTTCTGAGTATCTCATATTAGTTTTTGTTTCCTGGGGAATCTTGTGACAAGGACAGGGCCGACCTTCATCATAAGATTCACCCATTATCTTTTTGTTGTGTGTTAAGTGTGATTTCTATTCATACCTTGTTAACAAGTACTGTTTCTGGATGTTATTTTACTTTTGCTGAAACTCTGTTTCTCTCTTAATAGATTGATGCTATTTCATGAGTGTCTCACTGGTGATTAGGTTTATAGAGTGAATTGGTGAACTAGATAAACGGAGGCAGGTGCTGAAGGTTCCCACTCTGGGGATAGGGTCCTGATCCTTTGTTACAGAATAGCCATTGTTTTCTTTTGTAGATTTATTCTTTCTGATCAATTATTCATCTCTTGTTAGATATTTGCAATAGAGTATAGTTGCTGTAACACAGAGTGAAGATTTAACAGCGCGTGCTTTATTTATACTACAACTTTTAGTGCTATTAAAATTGAGTACATATAGTACGTAGTTGCCTTTGAAATAATCAAACTTTCCTGGGTTGACAATTTATGTGGCACTCGATTGTTTAATTACTAAGCAATTAAAGTGACCAACATTTTGGCGCCGTTGCTGGGGAAGGCGACCGAATATTTTAAGAGCATTAATGATTTTCTTTTAGATGTATAGGATGCATGAGAGGACGCAGGAAAACTAACCCTACAGGCGGTAGGGGCAAAGGCAGAGGAGGAAGGAAAACTTTCATTGACGACATTATTTCAAAAGCTGAAACATCTCAGAAGATAAGCTCTCGGAGGCCATAGACTCAACACTCTCTCCAGACGGATTACGAAACAGAGGAAGTATTGGGACCAGAAAGGGCCGAAGAGACAGTAGAACAAATCGAGGAGTCAGTGGAAGATATTGAGGAACCAATAAAAGATATTGAAGTTGAGGAACCAATAGAAGATATTGAAGTTGAGGAACCAGTTCAGAACATTGAGAGCCCAACAAAAAGCGCTGAAGACCGAGCAAGTGAAACAGGGGAACAACCAATGGACAGAAACAATGAAGGACCCTTTGGTGGGGGACGAAGAGAAGGAAGAGGAGAAAACTCCCTTTCCACCTTGGAATTCCCTATTGAAGATCTTCCTAGAGGGGCAAATCCTATAAAGAACATTCCACTCTCAGCCCTACCTAATTTCCATGGTTTATCATCTGAAGACCCTGATGAATTTCTGTTTAAGTTTGATATATTATGTAGGAGTTATGATTATGTTACTAATCCTCAAAAGTTAAATTTATTTCCAGCAACATTAAAAGGAAATGCACTAAGGTGGTTCATGAGCCTGGGAAGACATGTGATCACAACATGGGATCAAATGAAAGAAAAGTTCTTGGCCAAATACCAAGACTATTGCCGAACAAGAGAAAGGAAGGAGGAATTATTTGAGATGGTTCAAAAGGAGGACGAAAACCTGGAGGATTTCGTGGAGAGATTACAATATAATTTGCAGCGATTCGATCATCCTAATATGAGTAAGGATATTCTTAAGTCATTACTGTTGAAAGGGGTATGAGATGACTGTTTAGACATGTTGAATATGCTTGGAAAATGGGATATATCTAAGGAATCGTATGATGAGATTATCAACCTCTGTAAGAGATGTTCAAGAGGAGAAGCAAACAGACCAAAAAGTAGAGATAGTACATACTTAAGAGTCCAGAAATCAGCTAGTGGAGGAGCAACACGGGCTGAAATAGGTAACTTACTTGAAGAATTTAAAACTGAAATGTTAAGCTCTTTTGCTTCATAAATTGATACCTTGTAGGTTAAAAAGAAGTAGGCAGAGGCAAAAGTTGCTTTGGCTATTTTCTGCTCTAAATGTAGAGAAAAACACCCACTAAGGGAATGCCCACTGGACAAGGTACCAATTTGCACTATTTGCGAGAAGGACCATGAGACTCAACAATGCCCTTCTTTAGCAGGAATAAAAGAAGCGTTGCAACCAACTGAAGAAGAAGCTGAAGCAGTTTACTTGCTGACACAGAGGAGGCAATGGCAACCACGAGGACAAGGTACGAATTCTAATATGCCATTTAATCATTGGAATAGTCATCCTCCTTTTCAAGCAAATTACTCGCCCTTAAATCAAATGCAATACCCACCCTTCAACCAAATGAACTTCCCACCCATGCAGCAACCAAACCCTCCCTTTGTGGATCCTACAATATGGAATCCCTGGGCTCTAAAAAAATCTTATTTTAATCAGTGGAACCCAAGCTGGACAACTCAACAAATCCCATTTCCAAATCAATTCCCCCAGTATCAGCAATCTCTCTCTCTGCCATTAAGTGCTCCACCGAATAACCAGACAATGAGACCCCAGCTGCCTGTGCAACCGAACCCCAACCCTAATAATAATAAAGCTCTACAGGTCATAGATATTCAGAACCAACCTATTTTCCCTATGCAATGTAATGATATCCATTTGCGCTCTGGGAGAGTAGTCGAACCTATTATTGATGACATTACTTCCTTTGACTCTGATAAAGAGGAGACAGGAAAAGATAAGTCATCTAATAAGAATGCTGGAACAGTTGAGTCATCCTCTAATAAAACTGCTGAAACAGCAGAGCCGCCATTCCCTGAACGTTTGGCTCTTACCAAGACACTTGAGCCACTTGCTTTCAACCTTTTAGGAGAATTGCATAATCTGTATGTTAAAATTCCACTCTTACAAGCACTTAGAGATGTACCGATTTATGCTAGAACTGTTAGAGACATTTGCATTAAGAAACCTGGAAGAAAAGCTAAAAATCCCCTCACAGTTCATGTGATGGGTGATCTAGCTGCTTTAATGTCAGGAAAAATCCCTCCTATGAAATATGGTGACCCTGGTCATCCTACAGTTACAGTACAGGTTGGAAAAACTTTTGTTTCCAGAGTTCTGGTAGATTTAGGTGCTACTATAAACATTATGACACTTGAAACTGCACAGTTATTACAGTTAAAGAATGTAATTAGAGAAACCCCAACCATTCTAGAACTAGCTGATCGTTCCACAATCAAAGGAGAAGGAGTTATTGAAGACCTGATAATTTCAGTCGAATATTGGAACTACCCAACCGATTTTGTTGTATTACAGACTAAAACAAAGTTGGGGGGACATCCATTGATTTTAGGGAGACCTTGGCTGGCTATAGTAGATGCCTTCATTAGCTGTATATCAGGTTCAATGACAATTTCTAATGGATGTGAAACCAAGCAGCTCACTCTTTACCCTCATGCTACACCTATGATTAAGTATGATAACTCTGTATGGTTAGACTATGAGGATGATGATACCCAACCCATCTTGACTGTTGGACAAGCCTTAACTTTTAAAGATACAACCTAGGATGAACTAATTAGTAATCTTATTTCCGAACCTTCTTCGGTTAACTCTGAAACACACGATCAATTGACTGCAATCTTGGAACCTGAATCACAGCAAAACCTTAAAACTGAAAATTTATCTCAAACATCAGTTGATATCTCCTCCAAGAGTATAACAGTAGAAATCGAGCCTAGCAAAACATTGAATATAAACCCTAACCTAACAGATGTTGAAACACAACAGTTAAGGAAGTTACTTCGTGAGAATAAGGAAGCATTCACATGGGACTACAGAGATATGAAGGGAATCTCTCCTAAATTATGTACTCATCGTATTTATATCAAAGAGGGATCTCACCCAGTCTGTCAACCTCAACGACGAATGAATCCCAACCTAAGGGAAATTGTTAAAGAAGAACTAACAATTATTGCTTAATGCAGGATTTATATACCCTATATCTAATAGTGAATGGGTTTCTCCATTAGTGATTGTACCTAAGAAAAACGGGAAATGGAGAGTGTGTGTGGATTATAGAGCTCTAAATAAAGCCACTCAGAAAGATCATTTCCCCTTACCATTTATTGACTAGGTGCTAGACAGTTTGTCAAGAAAGAGATTCTTTTCCTTTTTAGATGGTTTTAGCGGATATAACCAGATCAAGATTGCACCCCAAGACCAAGACACGACCACTTTTACTAGTCCATGGGGAACTTTTGCCTATAGAGTTCTTTCATTTGGGCTATGTAGTGCTCCAGCAACATTTCAAAGAGCAGTGATAGGAATTTTCTCTGATATGCTTAATGACTCCTTAGAAATATTTATGGATGACTTTACTCCTTATGGTGTGACTTTTGAAGATGCATTACAAAACCTTGAGAAAGTAATTAAACAATGTATAGAAGCCCATCTTCCCTTAAGTACTGAAAAATTCCATATAATGATGAATCAAGGAATTGTATTGGGACACTTCATCTCATTCCTAGGAATTCAAGTTGATCCAGCTAAGGTGCAGGTAATTCAGACTCTTCTTATCCCTAAAACACAAACTGATGTAAGAAGTTTTTTAGGACATGCTAAATATTATAGAAGATTTATTAAGGATTTTTCTAAGATAACTTCTCCTTTGTTTGTGTTACTTATGAAAAATGTTGAATTCAAGTGGACTTATGGGTGTCAAAAAGAATTTAATGAACTTCAACATCAATTTTCTACAGCTCCTATCTTAAGAGGACCTGATTGGGCACTGCCCTTTCATATATCCTCTGATGCTTCAGATACTGCAATTGGAGTTGTCTTGGGTCAAGAAGAAAACAATCTTCCTTATGCTATCTATTTTATTAGTAAAAATATGACCCCTGCTGGACTTAATTACACAGTTACCGAAAAGGAATTTTTAGCAGTCATTTATGATATTAACAAGTTTTGACATTATATTACCGGTTACACTACTTTTGTTCATACTGATCACTCGGCCATTAAGTATTTAATGAAAAAATCAGTCACAAATGCTCGGGTTACCAGATGGTTATTATTACTACAAGAATTTGATATTACAATTGTAGATCGACCAAGTAAAGAAAATGTAGTTGCTGATTTCCTTTCTCGGATAAAAACTGATGAGAACACTCCAATAGATGATTCCTTTCTTGATGAATATTTATTTGCAGTATCTGCTCACTCACCTTGGTATGCAGACATTGCCAATTATTTAGCTGCAGGGAAGCTATCATCACACCTGTCACACAGAGATAAAAGAAAGATCATTCAACAAAGTGCTCGGTACAAGTGGATAAATGGGTGTATTTTTCACACAGGACTTGATCAGGAAATTCAGAGATGCATTAGAGAAGATAAGGTTTATGATATATTGAAGGCTTGTCATGATGGCCCTTGTGGAGGGAAGTTTTCTAATAAAAGAACATCACATAAGGTTCTTAGAATGGGTTATTATTGGCCCTCACTTTTCAAGGATGCAAAGAAGTATGTTAGGGCTTGTGATAGATGTCAGAGAATGGGCCAGCATAATCACAGGGATGAAATGCCACTGAACCCCCAGGTGATACTTGAACCCTTTGAAAGATGGGCTTTAGATTTCATAGGTCCCATCAACCCTCCATCCAATCAAAGAGTTTACATACTGGTTTGCACAGATTATATGACTAAATGGGTGGAAGCTAAGGCACTCCTTAGAGCTAATGAAGAATCTGTTTTAACCTTTCTATTTGAAGAAATCTTTGTTAAGTTTGGATTTCCTAGAGAACTAGTCACAGATGGAGGACCTCCCTTCAACTCTCATGGCTTTAAAGATACACTTCAGAAATATCACATTAAGCATAAAATGACTACGCCTTATCACCCCCAGGCCAATGGGCAGGTGGAAAGTACCAATAAAGTCATGGAAGCCATTTTAACAAAAACGATAAAGGAGAATAGAAGGGATTGGTTTCAAAGGTTGCCTGAAGAATTATGGGCTTACAGAACTACTTGGAGGAACACTACAGGTTTTTCACCTTATGAATTAGTTTATGGTAAAAGTGTTGTTTTTCTTGTGGAATTTGAAATTAAAACCTTAAGGACTGCTTTAGCTGTTAACCTTGACTTGACTGATGCACAGACAGCTAGGTTGTAGCAGCTTCAGGAATTGGATGAAAAGAGGTTGGATGCCATCCATCAAACAACTATGATACAACAGCAAAAAACCAGGTGGCATGATAAAACCATTAAGCATAAGCAGTTCCAAAAAGGTAATTGGGCTCTATTGTATGACTTCCGTTTTGAAAAATTTCAAGGCAAATTAAGAACAAGGTGGCTAGGACCTTATGAAGTAGATACTATTTTCCCAAATGGAATAGTCAGACTCCTAACAATTGATGATTCTAGAACACCATTATTAGTGAATGGGTATTAGCTCCGTTTTTATCAACAACCTATTTCTAAAGAGGATTTCAAAGCCACTTGCATGACAGATATACATTATGTCTTTTTGTGGGAGTTTTCTATCCCTCATTGCACTTAGCTCTTCTATTTATATATTTATTTTTTAGATTAGATTTCTTAACTAATAATCCCTGTCAAGGGTTTCCATGTTACAATTAACTATTTTGCAGATCTTAGCTTCGGAGGCTGTCTGAGAAGAAAAATTTCAATACAGGAAGGATCAAGCTTCGGCTTGGGAAACATTGCCATTTCACTTCAAATCATAATCCATTACCTCTGACTACCCTTCAGCAACATTTTCCCATTTTTCCCGTTGATGAAACACCATTTCCTGTTACTGAAACACCATTTTCCCATTGTTGAAACACCATTTTTTTATTCCCGTTGCTGAAACACCAATCTTTTCCATCTTTCCTAAGAAGCACTGATTTTCCCATTTTTCCTGAGAATGAACCACTACTTTCTCTCAAAAATGATGGATACATATCACTCTTCATTAAAGGAATCAACCATTCATCCCGATGATTCTGTTCCTTCACTATTACTTGTCGTGAATATAGAAAACCTTTTGTATAAAAACCCTCATACTTTATAAACCATTTTTCATGACCATTGATGATCTATTAATGATGAGATTATATTTTCCATGCAACAACCAAAGGTAAAATGTGAAGGTATGCGTGTTTATGTGTAAATATTAAACTGTAGTTAATGAGAAGATATTGATATGATTGCCAAAATCCCCGTACGTTCAAACCTATCATCTTAGCCACAGTTGGGGGCAAATACCAAAATATTGCAATCATTACATGATACGCCGATTACTGTCATTTCTTATTCTTTCACGGCAGTGTCTCGTCACCTCGTCTGTGTCTTATTGTGTCATAACTTCATTTGCAAACATCCTACTCTATTTCAACTGCGGAAACTCGGCTCTGTACACTGCATAAGCAATTTGCACTGTTCAACCCAGTATTCTGACTCAGATTCAAAGTAGAAGTTGCATGGGGACATGCAATCCTTTCAGTTGGGGGGGATGTTAGGACCCATATTGTCTCTCTTTGACCTTATATTTTGTTATAATATCACCCTTTTCAACCCATATTTGAAAGTCCTTGTTAGTGTTTTGACTCAAACATTCTAAAGGTATGCAGTGACTCTTCTCATCGCTATATTTTTAATTATTTAACATATAATCATGCTATCTTCATAATTGATCTTTGAAGTTGACTAAGTTGTTGAACAATTAAAGAATGATGTGCAGACCGCATTGCTGAAACTGCCTAAAGCTGGCAGGACTATCTTTTGCAGTTGCTGAAACATCAGGAACAACACGCGAATCTCGAAGCTGAAACAACAAGAACAACACGCAAATCTTGAAGCTGAAACAACAAGGACAACACGCAAATCTCGAGCTGAAACAATTGAGATTTGCGTACCAGATTTGACAACAACAGAGGAACCTGATTGATCACCAAGGAAGCTGTTACATTGGTTTTAACGTTCATAATCTAAATTACTGTAACATCATTCTATTGACGGGAAACCGATTTCCCTATTTTTGTATAATGGGTTGAACTAGAATCTATAATGTAAATCTTTTGTAATAGATGTCTCCTCTATAAAGAGGAGACATCTACATTAGAAGGGAGAGGAAAAAGCTATAACACAAGGTTGTAATTGAAGGAACAAGACTGAATCTTTTCTGTAATATGGTATATTGATGAATGAATAGAGTTTTGTTCTGAGTATCTCATCTTAGTTTTTGTTTCCTAGGGAATCTTGTGAGAAGGACAGGGCCCACCTTCATCACAAGATTCACCCATTATCTTTCTGTCTTGTGTTAAGTGTGATTTCTGTTCATACCTTGTTAACAAGTACTGTTTCTGGATGTTATTTTACTTTTGCTGAAACTCTGTTTCTCTCTTAATTGATTGATGCTATTTCATTAGTGTCTCACCAGTGATTAGGTTTACAGAGTGAGTTGGTGAAATGGATAAATGGAGGCAGGTGTTGAAGGTTCCCACTCTGGGGGATAGGGTCCTGATCCTTGGTTACAAAATAGCCATTGTTTGCTTTTGCAGATTTATTATTTCTGATCAATTATTCATCTCTTGTTAGATATCTGCAATAGAGTATAGTTGCTGTAACACAGAGTGAAGATTTAACAGGGTGTGAAGTATTTATACTACAGCTTTTAGTGCTATTAAAATTGAGTACATAGAGTACGTAGTTGCCTTTGAAATAATAAGACTTTCCCGGGTTGACAACTTATGTGGCACTCGACTGTTTAATTAATAAGCAATTAAAGTGACCAACACTAGGGTTATGGAACTTTGGGTGATCAGAGTTTGTAAAGATTATACTCAATGTACATTTATAGTCCAATAGCCCCATTATTTCCTTGCTTGAAATTTCATGCGAAATTGTTTCCAATCTTCTACCAAAAATGATTACCTTTTATCAAAGGTATCTTGCGAGAACAAAATATTTTCTAAATGTGAAATTCACTAGCTACTGAAAACATATCTTAGAGGAAGGTGAATCAAGGTACATTTCATCTTGGTCTCTCATCTTTGATGACATCACAACATCATTATTATAGGATTAGTAATATACAAAGACATCTCCAACTTTGTTTTCAAACTAGGTTATTGCATTAAAGATTCCATATTAGAATTCTTATAAAAATTGGTTAGATTTTTCCCATAGGAAATCTTCCTCTATAAACAACAATTATTGTATAATCAAGAACTTAAACATCATTTGATCTACTATTTTTGGGCATCCAATGAAGAAAATTGTATGCATTGAATATGTATACAAGGTACATCATAACATGTATATGATATCAATTAACATTTAGTAAACATGAATTCTTATTTATATTTGAATTTGACTTTTTGGGCCTAGTTCTGATATATTTCAAAATAATTTGTAATATGTAATCTAGAAGAAATTATGATTCATGAAATAAAAACTTATTTGGGTTTCATTTCAGACTAGCAACATTACATGATTCATAATAACATCAAGCAATATATAAAGTTGTAGATTATTAACCAGAGAAAATGTGCTTGGAAATTTAATAGTGGATTAAATTTCTAAGGGTAATGATTTGGATGCTTGACAATATTTAGTAATCAAAGATTTTATAAGGAAGAAAGAAGAGACCACCTCTATTATAATAGAGCATGGACCAAAAGAGGGTTGTAATTCCATTACTAAGGGTTTTAATGAAACACAAATAGATCCTTTAAGTGGATCATCTCAACTAGGGATGGAAGGCATTAACATGGATCTATGCAGGGCATTAATGGAAGAAAAACAAAGTCTTTGAGTGGATCATCTGACCCTGTAATGGAAGATGACAAAATGGGAAACAAGAACCTAGATAAAAAGCTAAGTATGCATAGAGAAAAAGATATAATTATAAACAAAATGTGCATTATACCGAAGCCTTGGAGCAGGTTTTAATTTCATCAAGCATAGCTGCAAGAGGAATAAGGAGTGCGATTGCAAAAACACTTTCTTTTGGGCCACCAGTCTCTACCAATAATTTGCTTCAACAAACCATTTCAAAGGATACTCCTAATAACTGTGGAATTCTTCCCATGAAATTAAAACAAACCATTTAGCTACAATCAATGTAATTTTGGTAGAATATAATATAAATTTAAGGATTTAAGATTTGTAGAAGAAGGGTTAAGGAAAAATAATGAGACATGGACACTATTTTTTAGATCAAAATTAGTTCTCGTAAGCTCTATAAAGTCATGAATTTCATAATGATAAACTTAGATATTCTAAATTTTAGGGTTCAAAACATAAGAAAATAAATTCAATGTGTCACAGATCTAAATCTTCGGGGGTTTAGCCTAGAACACATGTTAAAGAATAAGTCCTAGATACAAAAATTAAGTTTTTTGTGCCAAGAATAAAAACACCAATATTCAAGAAAAGAAGAGCTCTCTCAATGTGAGTTTGTCTCCTAAATGAAAGTTAACAAGGAGCATGACTAGAAATATCAATGTAGAAAAATGTACTAACTATATCAAACAAGAGAAGGTAACCAAGGTAGAAAACTCATATGAACAATTTCGATAAAATAGTAAAATTCTAACTTGAATATCATTGAGATGGGAAATTAGTCTTTCTTTATTTCCATGGAAAAATATATTTATATTCATTAATATATGTTTATAAATATTGTTACCCATAATGGATGATTGAAGATACTCTTAAGGCTTCACGCCTTCATCTTTTCTCCAAGGAAAAGTTTATAAACATAATAAATCCCCCAAAAAATATCTTTACTGATACATTTCTCACATTTTTTAATTGATTAGTTAACATATTATCTTAAATCAACATTATGAAGAAGAAAAAGACACATAAATAATAATTTAAAAAGAAAATGGTATTTCATGGCTTCCCTTTCTTAAGCATACAAAAACTTATAAAACCTAAAAGATCCAAGATGTAGCTCCAATGCCTTCTTGGACAACTCATACTATTTCAATTCATCTCCCTATATAAATGATTAAAAGATTTCCATTAGAATAAAAGTAATTATTTTTAGATTTCCTTCAACAAAGAACCCAAAGAAGTAACTTCAACTATGATATCAAGGAATAACTTATTTGGAATCTCCTAAAAACTAGATTTTACTTACTACATGTTATGAAGAAGAGTCCATAGATCTATGAAGTCATAATTAGAACCCATAAGTAGGTAATATTGAACATGAAAGTGATGATTTTGATTTAAAATTGGAAAACCCTAAGCCCATAATGAGGTGGGGTACCCCAACAAGCACCAAAAAAATAAAACAAAATTTCATAATCCAATCAAAACATCAATGGTAACCTATTCTTATAGTGCTAATGATCTATTATTTTCTCTTTATATAATTTCTTGATAAGACATACTATTAGTTCCTATGGGATTCCTTTTTCATAGTCATTCTTGGATATAATGCTTTCATTATATATACATTTTTAAAGTTTGCATCGTTCATTCACAAAGCCAAATGGGATGAAAATTTGATGTACATTCATTGGATATTCGATGCATTGTCATCGACTATCTCACACATTAGAGTCATAATTTGCGACATTATTATTGTGTTGAATATTCGACCCTTCATAAAGCATCAAATATTCAATGGGACCGACGTCAAATATCTAACACACAAGATGGCCAAAAATTCCTTTAACCTTTGATGTTTTCAAGTTGGATATTCGATGCCAATATCTTCATACCATCAGCTAATCGACATCATATTAGTCTACTTTGATGGGATTTGACAGGTTTTCCTGTTAGAATGGAGTCAGATGTCTGATGGTGTGGTTTCAGATATGCAACGTTGTATTAGTTTAATGCAATGGGAGTGTTATGTAACCAACTCATTAATCTGTCAGTACAAAGTTGTATTTCCAACGATTTATTCCATCAGAATGACATCAGATAGTTGGCATTTTAACTTAATGTAAAAAATCTAATGGGTGCCAGAGCATTAACAAAAAAATAAAATTTGATATGGGGATTGATAATATAAGGCCGATTGGTAGTTTTCCAGTGGATCCTTTTTTTTTTTAATTGTAATGTGAGGCCACTTTGCAATTATTGGAGTTGATTCTGTTGGGAAATTCCGTATCGGATAAGTAATACATTCATTAGGTTCACTACATCTGTCAAGGCTATTTCTAACCTAAAAATGAATAATAACTCTCTTTTTTGTTGAAACAAATAAATCTACCACTAATTGGTACTCAGTCTCGATTACTAAAGAGAATAAATGGAAGTCTTTAGGTAATTATATAAATTCACATTAGACTCAATGCCACAAGCATCGGTATCTGGATGAGCCCATTGGCAACAAAGGCACACCTGTGAATCCTTGTAAGCCCAATAAGCCCCCCAATTGCAGTCCAGTATCAAAGGTTGGTTTTTTTCTTAAGGTATTCTCATTCTCCGTGAAAGATAAACAATGGTGGTGAATGCGGAGGTGACAAACTGCATTACCTTTATTTGAAGGAAAGAATTCCACACAAAATTTTTAATGGATTGGTGTCACTTCACGGTGAGTGTGAGAATTTTAATGATGCTTTAAACTTTGGGCAAGTTTGAATCCATAATACATATTCATCGTTGATCTCACACCTATTATGATCTAAATCATTGAACTACACTCATTTTAAATTTTTTCCTCTTTCACCTTTATTCCCGTGTCTTTGTCAGATTAGCCATTTGTTTCCTTTTGATTTGGTCATGCACTTTACTTATATCATTACAATGAGTGCTACCAAATCAAAAGGCAGTGCAAATTAAATTTGATAGATTTTAAATTTTAGGAATCCCCGAGAGATGATTTTAATGAAATATTTGTATGTGATAACAAATTGCAATTGTGATCTAACATTGTTAATCCATGTATGGGATGTGTTGTATTTACTTTTGATTTTGCCTTTCAAAAATAAATAAATATATATATGTGTGTGTGTGTGTATGTGTGTGTGGGGTTGTCTTCACCATATTCAAATAACATGGATTAGAGAAAGGGGAAGCGACGATGAGGTCGGGCAACGGGCAAACAAGCGATTGGGGTTAGGGCATCGAGCTTGGTGAGGGACACTGTTTCAAGGATCCGAGAAAAACTAGAAGGAGAACCCGTTAAAGTTTACAATATACTCACGGAAACTTCATAATACTCAATAACTGTTTGCGGTTTTAAGCCAGTTAGTTCATTTGTTTTACCCTAGACAATTTCGGTCCCCCTCTGACATACCTGTAGGCAGCTATCAACTTAGGTTTTTGACAGTTATGGAGGTCAAAGACGTTTTTTCCATTGTTCCTATGAAAAATCTGCCGATTTAGTCTCAGCCCGGGACCACTGTGGATGATTATTTAACATTTAAGCATGAACTTTCTACAGAGGTCGATGCCCTTCCTACTCTCTCTCGACAACGCATACCCACCATCTCAATTCCTTTAGAAGCTTCAGCCATTTAGGAATACACAGGCCCTCCACTCCTCACATAACCCTTAATGGAGGCTGATTGCGGGTGAGCGCCGGCTGCACAAACCCTAGGGCCAGATTTCGGTTCGAACCTTGCAGGGGTCAGGATGGAGAAACCCTTGGAGGGGTATCATTCAGTACTTGATAGCTGGATGCCGATTCATTCTGCTCCCCTAGACTCAGAGAACCCTCCCCAGGGAAACTTCACGGGTATAGGCATTATATCAGGGCATTTCGACAATCTAAGGGCAAAAGGACCTTTGGCAGAGAAGGACTTAGCCACACTACTAGATGTATAGGAAGATAGGGTGACGGTAGGCACGAGAAGCAAACAAAAAGGGATTTCAAAAAGGAGAAAATGCCTCCCTCAGTGTAGCAATGGAATCTTCCTAAAGCTTGCTAAGGGCACACCTTCCTGTGAAGCTATGGACTTAGCAGAAAAGGTTATGGTGGGTCATGTTCGGGGCAGACATTACAGCATCGAGAGGCTCCAAAAATGGATGATGGAAGTTTGGGTACACCATTTGTCAGAACCCCCTCGAGTACAAACATTTGTTAGGGAATGGTTTTCCCTACGTTTCAAATGCCTTGCTCACACTAGTTGGGTCCTCTCCACAATATGGCACATTGATCAAGCACCAGTCCTCCTTCGAAGGTGGACACCGATGTTTGATCCTGAAACTGAAAAGGTGGGAGATGGAGTGATTTGGGTACGACTTCCGCATCTTCCCTGTCACTTCTAGATAGAGTAGATATTCAGACAAATTGGGGATGCCATGGGCTTGTACCTTACCCATGATGACTCTTTTATCTCAACTGGTAGAATGGCTTATGCTAGAATATTAGTATACATGGACCTCTCGGATGGGCTTCCGGAGTATATTAACATACAGTGGAGGGATGTAGCGAGGAGGCAAATGCTGGACTATGAGGGGGTACCTTTTAGATGTAGGCGCTGCCATAAGGTGGGGCACATTTTCAAAGACTGCTCTCTGAACAAGTGGAATAGAAGGAAGTCAACGAGACATTCTACTAAGGAATCACAAAAAAAGCAGGCTCAGTCATATGAAGACCCTGCAAGAGAGGAATAGCCTCGCGCCTCTAAGGATTTTCATAGGATTGCTACTCCTCACTCTAGAGGAATAGCCACATTTTCGGGCCTTGGTTTGCGGTCTGCGGATCTAGCTCAGAGCACTCCGAGGAAGCATGGTCAACTGCCTCATCGCCACCCACCTCCAGTACCTGGCTCAACTGCGGCAGCCTCGGGTGACTCCAATACATCGGATATGAATTCCATTCACTTACCCCCCACACAATGCTTTTCTGATAATCATAATTCTATATCTGAGCAGTTATTGGGTATGGGTTCTATTTTCCCTATTGAGACCCCTGTACAAAGTTTATGTGACATCACTCCCCCCCCCCCACTCCCCCCTCTTTTTTACACCCCTCCTTCGCAGCCCTTGGCCTCCTTGACAACGGCCTTGGTTCCAAGATACAATACTCGGTCTCGATCGAGGAATTCAGTCCAAGACCAGTTTGGACTTGATATTCTCCATTCCTCCGCCCCTTCCAAGGCTTCTCGCGGCTGTCCCTCTGATCTCAAAATCACCCAAGCTTAAGATGATTTAGACATTGCTTTAGGCAAGAAATCTATTATCACTGGGTTGTTAGAGCAAGATCAACCCCATCCAAACCCCCTCCATGAAGATTCTATCCTACAACTATAGAGGGCTAGCTAGACCCGACAAAAAACTAGCTCTCTATCAGTTACTCTCTTCCAACTCATTGGATATTATATTCCTCCAGGAGACCTTGGGTTCTACTAATGATATTGCTCGTACTATTGAGCACTCTCTGCCGGGTTGGAGATTTACGGGACTGGATGCCCATGACCATTTTGGAGGACTTACATTGGGATTAAACACTCGTTCTATCAAGGAAATTAACTGTTGGGGAGGATAGGGTTATATTGGGGCTGATGTACACTCAGCTGAGATGGGGAAGCCCTTCAGGATTATTAATATATATGGGCCTTGCTAGAATCGCCCTAATTTCTAGGATCACCTTCTGGGTTTGGATCTATTTTCGTTTGATAATATGATAGTCAGAGGGGACCTAAATTTTTCCATAGGACATGCTAAATCTTGGGGACATCATGCACAAAGGGACTCCCTCTCGGACTACTTCTCGTCCATGTTGGAAAAACACCATTTGATCGACATTCCTGCTGCAAAAATACAGGCCACTTGGAGAAACAATAGGGTTGGAGATAATGGACTTGCAAGGAGACTGGATAAATTTCTTGTTAAGGAATAGTTTATGGATTTGGGACTCAATATAAGGCAATGGGTTGGTACAGGTGGGCTCTCAGACCACCTACCTATTTATATGGAAATAGAAAGTGGAAGGGACAGGCTGAAGAGTCCTTTCAAATTCAATTCAACTTGGCTTAAGGATGCATCATATATCAGCATGGTCACTGATTTCTGGAAAACAAACCCACCAGGTGTTAGAGGTTCAACTATTGCTGGTTTTATTCGCAATCTAGCAGAGCTGAAAAAGATGTCCAAACTTTGGGCCCATAAAAAAAGAATACAAGATGATCAGGCGCTGAGACATATTGAGATTAAACTGGAGGTTTTTGAAAATGGGCTGGGAGGTCTATACATATCAAAGGAGCACAAGAATAACATCACATCCCTCTACTTAGCCCGTGGTAATATTCTCAAAGAAAGAGAAGACAAATGGAGATTGAGAAGTAGGGCCATTGTAGGAATTTACAGGGTAAGTTCCTCAGACAGAACACCAAAAGGACATCGCTCACAAACAGATCACAGATCAATACACCAGTATTTTGACATGGTTAAAACCCTCAAAGAGGGAAACAGTCCACGGCCTGTGCCAACGTGGCTACTACAGGCAATTTATTAATAAAAGAATGAAAATTTACATAAGCTTCTCTCATGCACGGTTAACCTACAAATGACCCTCCATGCGCTTTAAATAGAATTCATGTACCAATCGGGTGTTAAGCCACAGATCAAGTGTCGGTAATACCGAGGAGAGAATGAACCGTCGGATCACTACATATCGTGACCGTCGGATTGTAAGTTACAAATGTACATAGTAAAGAAACACACTTTACCTAACCATATACTAGACCAAGTTATACTTAACTATTCCTACGTGTCGGAATATCCTAACATCCCCCCTTAAGAACAACTTGGGATAGGATTGAAGGATTTACAAATATGACACAATAGGAG
>APFE031429149.1:169616-191602 GCA_000404065.3 Pinus taeda | reverse complement strand
GTGACCGTCAGATTGTAAGTTACAAAATGTACAATGGTAAAGAAACACACTTTACCTAACTCTATACCTAACTCTATAGTAGACCAAGTTGAACTTAACTATTTCCTATGTGTCGGAATATCCTAACAATTTGGATACAGGAGGGGGATGCAAATACAAAATTTTATCGAAATCTTGCTAATGGGAGGAAAGTTATTAACACCATTTGGAAAATGTAGAATGAATAGGGAAGGTCAACAAACACTTTCCCTCAGCTTGCCTCACTTGCAAGCACACACTTTAAAAATGCCTATAGTGACCTTAGGGAGACTAATTTATCAGAAATTATCAGGGTTGCTCAAATTTTCCCTAGATATGTGGAGCAAGAGGATGAGGAGGATTTGGTGCAAGAGGTCACTTTGGGGGAGCTGGAGGCCACTTTAAAATGGTTTAGCAAGGAAAAAAGTCCCGGACCTGATGGTTGGTCCATCGAATTTTATTTGGATTTTTTTGAGTTGATTGGTCCAGATCTTCTCAGTGTTGTGGAGTAGTCAAGGGTTTCAGGTCGATTGGAAGCGGCCATTACCTCCACTTTCATTACCCTAATCCTGAAGACTGAAAATCTGTCCACTTTCAATGAAATCCATCCCATTTCGCTTTGTAACTGTTTGTACAAGATAATAGCCAAAATTATAGCAAACAGATTGAAGGCAATCTTATCAAAGCACATCTTGCCTGAACAATTTGCATTCCTGAAGGATAGGCAAATCCATGAAGCAATTGGGATAGCATAGGAGGTATTACACTCTCTCCATAGCAAAAAAGGCAAAAGTATGATAATGAAGGTGGATTTATCTAAAGCTTTTGACAGGGTGAATTGGTTATACCTGAGAATGCTTCTAACCCACCTTGGTTTCCCTTTTATCTTTATTACATGGATTATGGGATGCATCACTAACATTCCTTTCAATGTATTGGTCAATGGGAGTGCATCCCCATTCTTCACCTCGACTCGTGGTTTGCGTCAGGGGTGTCCTCTCTCACCATTGCTTTTCCTCCTAATCATGGAAGGGATTGGTCGGATAATAACGGAAGACCATAGGAGAGGAAGACTCATTGGTATTAAGATAATGGAAGAATGCGCGCTTACACACCTTCTATTCATGGACGACATGCTGGTATTTCTCAATGGAAGCATTGGGGATTTGACATCAATCAAAGATATATAATACTTATTCTAGAAGGCCACAAGGATGATCATTAATGAAGGAAAATTTACTTTGACAGTCACAACCTACTCATAGCACGAAATTCATTATGCTCTCCATAGATTTCACTTTATAATGATTGCTCTGGAGGAAGGGTTGAAATATTCGGGATACAAGTTAAAGCCAATAGGATACAAGATAGCAGATTGGACTTGGCTCATTGTAAAGTTCAAAAAAAGGCTCAACATATGGTACTTAAGATTCTTATCTCATGCAGGCCGATTGACACTCATCAAGAGTGTCCTGGAAGTGACCCCGGTGTATTGGATGTCTCTGGCCTAGATTCCTTAGGGCATTTTGTCGAGGATACAAAATCTATGCTGCAAATTCTTATGGAGGGGTAATCAACCTGGAAGAATATGTGCATGGGAAAAGTGGGACGCTCTCACTCTTCCAAAAAATGGGGAGGCTGGGGACTCAAAAAGCTAGATGAATTTTCCTTATCTTTGGCAGTGAAGCTTGGATGGCAATTGGTAGCTTCGGATAGTTTGTGGACAAGGGTGGCCTATTCGAAATATATCACCCCTACTCATGTATTGGATTGGATCAGAAGACCGGTTAGACTCTATTCCAGTATTTTGATAATATGGAAGGTTGTACTAAAAGATTTGGATCCCATCTAATCTGGCATTACTTGGTGAATCCATTCGGGGAATAGAGTGTGTATTGGGATAGACCCGTGGATTGGTTGTGGGAACATGCATAGATTACCTCTGAATCTCTTAGCACATCTAAGGGAGAAAAATGTTACACACCTTGCTCATATTGCTGATGATCTCAACTCCTCTTTCCTTCAACAGGCTTGGAAAATTGATCTACAACTCAACATTCCACCTCCATGGCAGCAGATCTGGAGGGACTATACACAGGCCCTCTTGGAGGCTCATATCCGAATTATGGAAGGAGATGACGAGATAATCTGAGCACTGGCAAAATCAGGGAGATATACACCAAAGGAGGGTTACATTGTTCTGATGGATCCGCGAAAGCCTCACATACTTCATCAGTGGTGGAAACACCTCTGGAAGCTCAAAGCGCCACCAAGATCCAGATTATTATTGTAGTGCATACTGAGAAATAAAATCCCCACGGGGGATAACCTGATGAAATGATCTTTCTATGGCCCTCACTAGTGTCATTTTTGCAACAAGGATGGTGAATCTGCTTCCCACATATTCTTGAACTACCATGTCATTCGCAATTTATGGAATCTTGTGACAGTCGTTGTACCCTCAAATTGTAACTGGAAACTGAGCTCACTGGTCGATGCCTGGAACCTTTGGTTTTCCTCTGTCATGCCCCACAAATTGAGAAACCTCCCCTTGTTGTTTTGTTGGGGTGTCTGGATTGCTTGCAATCTTTTAATATTCCAAAATTCCCCTCCTAGGTGGACTATCATTGCTGCCATGATCAAGGTGGATTATGACCTTATCCCTGATGAGCCACCCCCCCAGCGCTCGAATCATCACTCAAGAACAGATTGACCACAACCGACCTTGGGCATATTTTGATGGGGCTACACAAGAAGAAGGATGCGGGGGGGGAGGGGGTGCTATCTTGCACATATCTGAGAGGCACTCTTATAGTCTAACTATGGGATTAAGAAGGGGAACAAATAACTTTGCAGAACTTTCAACAGCTTTTTATATCATTAATTTTGCCTTGGAGAAGAACTGACATGCACTACAACTGTTTGGTGACTCTAAAATTGTTTGCGACTGGTTGAATAAGCGTTCTTATTGCTGGTCTTTCTCATTGAGACACATACTTGATGAAGCATTAAGATTGATCTCCAGTTTTTTATTTTTTTCATGTAATCATATCTACAGGGAGCAGAACTCAGAGGCTGATCGTCTTTCCAAAGAAGGTACGA
The DNA here is from genome assembly GCA_000404065.3 of Pinus taeda. Taxonomy (NCBI): domain Eukaryota; kingdom Viridiplantae; phylum Streptophyta; class Pinopsida; order Pinales; family Pinaceae; genus Pinus; species Pinus taeda. The sequence continues at coordinate 188,482 of APFE031429149.1, read as the reverse complement.
TCTAGGAGTAGGGCATCTGGCTGATTAGTGAACATATTGATGGAGAATGCTATTAGTACTATCACAGGCCTTTTATGGACATTTTGGACTAATCATTGGACACTGTTTTCAGATTATTGTACATATTTCTTTTGCTATTTATGAACTATTACGCGACCATTTTTATGATTGGCATAATACATATTTTTGATATTATCTCCCTGTGTGGATTTTGATAATATTTACAATGTTGTACCTTCGTTTTATTTTGGAAGCTTCTCACAGACTCAGTATGGGCTACTATCTCCCTACGTGGATATAGGTAGTGGGCTTTGATGCTTCTTAGGAAGCAGTTAACTATCGATAGAAATATCGGAATATGCATATGCATCTACTAAATGTAATTTCTTTCCTATTAATGAAATTATGAATTTTTCCATGGGAAAAAAAAGGTATGTGTGTGTCTGTAAAATAAAAGGTTGTATAGGAGCTCATATAGCCAAAGTATGGTTAAATCCTTCATAAAATTTTTATGTTGTGTTTTCGGAGTAGCCTAACATTTCAAGCCTATAAAGTGGAGCATTGTTATTTGAATAAATTGAAGGGCGGGCCACCCCATATTGGTGGAGGATTAAAAAGTGTGCATGTTTCAAGCACATCACTGTGATTTTGGACCGAGATGTGTGCATATCCAAACCCGATGGTACAAAGAAATTGGAGATTATGTGGGGAGGAGCCCCTAATAGATGGCCTCCTGAAATAATTGTTTGGGAGATCTATGGCTCATATATTCCCTGCTACCACTCAAGGGAAACCACTTTCAAACGCGAAAGCCCTTGAGGGTGAAAAATGGTTTCTCTTGAAACCATTTGCAATGGTAGGTGAGCATGTAGAAAGAAAGCCAACTCCCCCATATCATGTCATCCTCCGCTTCCACATCACTTTCCACCACAATCCTTCCTCATCATTTTCATTCTCCCAATTTACCATTAAACAAAACCCTGTTCCACTCCATTATATCCTTATCACTCTAGACACACTTCACTCTTGGTCTTAGCTTAGAATTGCAACATCCTCCTCCAAATCATCCAAGTAATAAAATCCTCCATCTCCTCTACTTTTAATTAAAAGGAAAGATGATAAAATGGCCAGGAAAGATGATTTTTCTACGTCATCTACACACATTCCTCTAATGGATACAAAGAGGGACATTTTTTACTTCATTTGTTCACTGGACCTCATGCAAATTTGACAAGACCTATTTTCTAGCCAAATCGAGTCAAAGAACCCCTTTGAGTAGTTAAGTCTAGTCTTGTTATTGTCGTTGTTCTTCATACTTATCCCTTCCCAGAGTTCATTTGTTGGCTGACATTATATCTTTATCCCTAATGAAATTCTGTGATGAATTATTTAGGGGAGAAAATTTTACATGTCTCTAATCAATTAATTCGTCAAGCCCTAAGTTTTCCAGAGTCTGTTAGCTATACCAATTTCAAAGACAATTCTATTTTGGCCACTTATCAATATCATTCTAAGGAGGATAGGAAGAAGTTATTTGAACTCCTCCTCCCTTCCCCCCACCCCCCAAAACTTTTATCTTTCTTCGACTATTACTAAGTTTCCCATAACCCTATTTTCTGAAAGTGATAAAACAATTCTTTCAATTATTATGGGAATATTTGGGAAGGGTGATATAAATATCATCGATTGTTAGGATTTGGGGTAGATCCAGATCTCTTCAGCTATCAGAATTAACCAATATCATTTACTTCTTTGATGTTAGCATAATTGCATTTAAAAGAGCATGAAAAGCCACATGTGTATATTGTAAAGAATATGAAACATAATGACAACCATCAAATTAAGAACACATAACCTATTGATAACATAGTTCACACAATGTGGGTTACATCTTTGGGCCCTGGTGTTAAGAGTGGGGAGGCCACTTCATTAAATGATGCAAGATGATGATGAGTACATAGTACATTCTTTGCCATTTCAAGGATAAATTCCCTCAACCAGAGTGGCATGTCTCTCCATGAGACATTCCCAGGAACTCTCACTCATATGAGAAAATTCCCTCAACAAGAGTGGCATGTCTCTCCATGAGATATCCACCTATAAGAAATCTCACTCAAATAAGCCCTCCTTCAACATGACAAGCTAATAAAATCTCACATGATGTGACATACAAGTATCCCTCAACATAATGGTAATCAGGGATCTCAACAATAAAAACATCATCTCAACAAATCAGTAGAGAAGCACGACATAATTATATCATATACCTCCACTTTCAGGGATGGTTGAAAAATGCAAAGCTCACTTGCTGAAAACACATCACCGCTAAATTCATGGCATGAAATCATGTTAAATAACTATAAAATTTACCCCTTTCAAACACCATCAAATTCTGGACCCTCGAGAATCTTGAAGATTCCACCAATGATTCTTTCCTAAATATGGTTGAGAAGTATGCTGCTTAATGAAGATTTTGAGCACACCAATACGATCCCTATGAAATTCTATGAAAAATGACTATAAAGTCGACTTCATTCCGCCTCTGTAAAAAATCAGCCTCCAAGGGAACCTTTCAGATTCCACAAGATTTTGTAAAGATTACTTGCTGCTAGATGCTTCAATCTCTACTACTCAGGTGGGGAAATAGATCACACCATTGGACTCCTGGAAAGAAAACATGTAAAAATGACTATCAACTTGTCAAATTCTGGCATTGGCACCTTGGGCTCCTCCACTTCTCTTCCCCCCCAAATGCATTTAAGTGGGTTTTAAATATTGGTGAGGGCAGAATTTACAATGAAAATCCCATTGGGTCATCGATAGAGGGCTATGTTGGGTGAAGGTTGGTCGAGGGTTCCAACCCCATCGATCCCCCCCAAATGGATGGTGTGTTGTTTTTAAAGTTGACGCATATGTATTTTTAGTCGGCATTCATTTTTATAGGTTGAAACATGGAGCCGCCCGAGTGGTGTGCCGACCCATTGGGTTGGGCAAGTTCAACCCTCGTCGACTCCACATCATATATAATATAACGATGGTCTTGTGTCTTTGAATTGGCGTGGGTTGTTGGGTTGGGTCCTAGGTGGGTCCCGATCCATTTTAATTATAATATATATAATAGTTACTGGGGCGGTGGTGGGGTTTGACCACCTGCCACCCCATTTTTAATACATTATTTTATATAATGATGTCGGGGGTGGAACCTCACCACTCTTATTTTAATTTATTTTGTTTTTATTATAACAAACCAGTAAAAAATTATCGACCAAATTTTAAGGGTCATTGGAAAAATTAAGTAGGCAAAACATTCGCCTGTTTCGGTGGATAGATTCTGTGCACCAAGATTTTTCCAAATTGTTACCTCATTAGTGACTTCCACTTGGCCTAGTTTGACCCAAAATTTGACCGCGAATATCTTGAGCATATGAACTAGGATTTGAGTGCCATTAATTTCATTGGAATCATGACAAAAAGAACTACGATATGGTCCTAGTTTTACTTCAATCTTAGGACTTTGATTCTTGAGATTTTGTTGAGCCACTTCTGAATTTTGAGTGTGTCTAGAGCCACCTGGAACATTCCTCCTTGCTCAGGGGCCTTTGGTCTTCCAAAAACATGAACATAATATGAAACTGTTATGTTACATTGTCTGCACCATAGTTGTCCTGACATGTCACACTTCTCCTTCATTCTTGTTCTTTGGAGCCATAAGTGATGAGCCAACACCTACATCCTTTGTAAACCTGTAGTACAATATTTGCAAACTACATGCTCAATTACATGACCAATCACCACCAAAGCATCTCCATTCTTGTAAAGAGTGTATAAGACACACTCTTTGGTCAATTTTACACAATATTAGAAACCAATGCCCCGACTATCAATAAAAGGCCAAACATCATCGTTCCTTTTACAAGCGATGTAAAACACATCATCACTTTTACATTTATATCACAATACAGGATCTACAAAATGTGGCCATGACAAGCTACCATATCTAGAAAAATCATCTCTCATTCATGAAAGTGAATGGGTCATTAGCTCCCTATGGCAGATTCGCTGGTGGAACAACTTGTTCAACTTGTTCCTGCATGGGCACTTTGTCCTTAAGACATTTCTCTTGATGGAGCCTCCAACACGTGGCTCTTTGATTACCACGTCTGTTGCAAAAAATTAAAAAATAATTCTTCCTATAGACCTGCCTAACCTTATTTCCTTGATGTGGAAAAGGTATTTCACACCTCATCCTCTTTCTTTTTGTCATTCTCTTCCAACACTTGACAACCACATGGGTATTTAAACCGCAAAAAATACATGGTTTTCTATGTCTTGATTTCTGTTCATCATTAAAAATAGGCTTGTAATAAAAATTAACTCTAGAATACTAGGACTATTTATACCTTTCTTGAATGTATTTGGTGCGATCCAGGTGATGATAGATTTCCTTAGCCCTTGTTATGCAACCAGCTCACAAAATAGAATAAAATATAGAGCAACGAATTCAAAATCAACCTCTTTGAAAGGGAAACCTCCTTTACATTACACAAATGAACAATTCTAGGATGATACGAATGACAAAACCTCCTTTATAGGAGTCTAAGGGGTCACAATATAATCAAAGCCAACATAACAATACTAATAAAAGAGCACAAAAATAATAATAGTGGGCTTCTATGGGGCATAATAATAGCAATATTGGGACAATAGGGGCACAAAAATAATAATAAGGGCTACAAGGAAAACAATAATGGGGGAATCACTAGTATTATAGAGAGCTAACATGCCCCTCTCCTTCAAAAAAATGTTGTCCTCAATGCTTGAGTAGTTCTAGATTCTTTTGTATAAAATTCTCATCCTCCCGTGCGGAATATTCAGCGGGTAATTTCTTCCACTCGATGAGATACTTCAAAATTGATTGATTTCGTAGTTGTGGAGTTCTTGTTTCTATAACTGCTTCGGCTTTTAATATGATTTTTCCTTCCTCGTAAAGTTTTGGTAATATTTTTTGAACTGTGAGCTTGTCACCTATAACCTTCTTTAGGAATGAATCATGGAAAACTAGGTGCACTTGGGAAGCTGCAGGAAGCTCCAATTTGTATGCCATAGTACCAATCTTTTGCAACACATTGTACAGACCATAATAATTTGGTGATAATTTACTATCCTTCTTAGCTTTCTTGATGGAAATTTGTTTATATGGTTGTAGTCATTATGCAACCAACTCACAAAATAGAAGAAAATATAGAGCAACGACTTCAAAATCAGCCTCTTCGAGGGTGAAACCTCCTTTAAATTACACAAATGAACAATTCTTGGATGATACAAAGGACAAAACCTCCTTTCTATATATAGGAGTCTAAGGGGTCACAATATAATCAAAGGCAACATAAAAATATTAATATAAGGGCACAACAATAACAATAGTCGGCTTTTATGGGCCACAATAATAACAATATGGGAACAATAGGTGCACAAAAATAACAATAAGGGCTACAATTAAATTAGTAATGGGGGAATCACTAGTATTATAGGGACCTAACAACTCTTCCTTTGCAATGTGCATTGTCATGGGAGGATCGTGATGTGTTCCCATCACTCTCTTTCCTCAATGGTTTCAACAATGCCTTAGAAGCTTATGACTCCTTTGAGAACTCTCCTTTAGTGTTTCCCAAACCTACGAATTGAGGTATTTTTACCACCTCTAATGGATGAGTCATTCCTTAGCCATTAACACCAAGTCCTCCTCATTTATATCCCATCTAGGTAAGGAGTCTCATGCTAGTTCCTGGAATGGGTACCTCCATGTTTCCAATAGAAATAGTGTCATGTGAAAAAGAAACTAAAGAATGATAAACAATGTTTAACTCAACTGTCGATTCTAAAACAAATGATGATGGCTTCACTAAGACGTCATTGCACTTCAATTTTTCCAAGCCCTCTTCCGTGGCTCGTAGCTGAAGCTGCAATCTCTGATTCTCCTCCTTTTCTTCTCGTAGAAGTCTCCTCAATTCAACATTGTCTCCTTGAAGGCTCTAATTGATCTCCTCATTCAAATGATGAGAGGACAATAAAGAATATGAATATTCACTCAAAGGGGTAGATGGAGCATCATCCTCTTCTCTTTCTTTCTCATGTTCCTCTCTTTCCATCTTCTCCTCATAATATACATACATCCTATCCACCATGCGTGCCATCCTAAGGAGGTCCTCGTAGATGTATTTGTTGTTCTCCATTTCCCTTTTTGTTGCACATTCAATCATTCACACTAACAATTCACATCAGCGAGAAGACCGCTCTGATACCAAACTTGATCCAGATCTCTTCAACTACTAGAATTAACCAATATATTCTACTTCTGTGATGTTAGTATAGTTGCATTTAAAAGAGAATGAAAAGCCACATGTGCATACTGTAAAGAAGATGAAACATAATGAAAACCATCAAATCAAGAACACATAACACATTGATAATGAAGTTCACTGAGTGTTGGTTATGTCTCTCAACCCTAGTGTCAAGAGTGGGGAGGTCGCTTCATTAAATGCTACAAAATGATGATGCATACATAGTACATTATTTGTCATTTCAAGGTTAAATTCCCTCAACCAGAGTGGCATGTCCCTCCACGATACGTTCTCAGGAACTCTCAGTCATATGGGAAAATTCCCTCAACAAAAGAGGCATGTCCTCCTATAGGGATTCTCCCTGAAATGGGTCCTCCTTCAACATGATAAGCTAACAAAATCTCACATGATGTGGCATACAAGTATCCCTCAACATAATGGTAATGAGGGATCTCAACAACAAAAACATCATCTCATCAAATTAGAAGGAAAGCATGACATAATTGTATCATATACCTCCACTTTCGAGGATGGCCAAAAAATTCAAATCTCAGTTGCTAAAACATACATCACCCCTGAATTAGTGGCTTGAAATCGTGTCAAACAACTATAAACTTTGCCCCTTTCAAACACTGTCAAATTTTGGATCCTCGAGAATCTTAAAGATTCCTTCCTAAAGATGGCCAACAAATCTATTGCTCGAATGAGGACTCTAATCACACTACTGTGTTCCCTGCAATATTATGTGAAAAATGACTATCAATTTGGTATCATTCTGCCTATATAAAGAATCATCCACCAAGGGAATCTTTTAGATTCCATAAGATTATGCAAATATTCCTTATTGCTGGATGATGAGGCTCATCAATAGGTACATCATAAAGGTCATAATTTTATCCTCCAACTTTAGAAACATCTATTTCTCACATTTTTTTACAATTCTTATTATATTATGCTTAGTGAGAGGGGTAAAAGATGTTTTGCTATGTCATGTGGCCTAATATGGTTTAAATGTTGGAAATGGATCATTTTTGAGATGATTTCAATGTAGGAGCTCAGAGTAGACAACATGGAGGTATTATAGGAGGTTTTCCACCTTCTCAACTCCATCATTCAGCTTAAATCACCACACTCTCTCTCATTAGATCGAGGTCATTGACAACCAAGCAGGATGAGGTCATTGCTAACCAAGCAAGTGTAGTTAAAGAAGATCAAGATCCACCCTTCTCGAGTTTTTGGATACAAACATTCCTATTTTATAGTGTGATATTAGTAGCTATCCTCTTGTATAAATAAACGTTCCAATGAGCTCATAAGGATTCAAACTTTGTTTGCATCTAGGAAGCTATTGATCTCAAGCACTTAATACTATTATTTTTGACTTGTTATGTGATGTATTTGACATTGATGCAATGATAATGACAATTTTATTATTGATAAATCATTGAGTTAGCTCTAGAGGGCTGAGGCTCTTGGGTTTGGGCCAAACCCCAGTGGATAACATCCTTCTTATATATTGGTATTTCTTCTTAGCTTAGAATTCTTATTAGTTTTCAACATTTCAATAGAACATAACCCCCAAAAAATCTTATGATTGCAACCTCTATCTCATCCCTCTCATAGGAACATGAATGGAAGAATCTACAAACATAGCCCAAAAATTCTAGGTTTATGGTTTCTTGGAAGAAGTTATATATTATTCGTCTTTGTTTTCATATGTTTACTATATCTTAGGAGTTGATTTATTAACTAGATTAGGGTTTTTGGCATAGATTAGATGGTATTTAAATTCAACTAATCTTTGCCACCATTAGTTATCTTATTTTGTCAATGATAAAAGAGTATGTGCATGTGATGTTGTAGGGATGTTTAGATCTATAGGAAAGGGGCCTTTCACCATCTCCATCCATGACTTCTTCACCCTCTTTGATGAATCCCAAAATTCTTTCTTGAGCTCATTCCATGAGGTCACCATGAGCAACTCTCCTAGTTCAAAATAGGCCTTCCTAAGGTGCTGAGATTGGATAGGGGTATTGGCCACCTTTCATTCATTTAATACAACCTCCATCCACCTTACCCTCCATTGAACTCACCATTCCTACCTCCTAAACCTTCTCAGAAGCCTTCCTTGTAGCATTACAAGCCTTCCTGTAGCAATATAGGACACTTGTAGCAGCTTCCTATAACAGCATGTTTCACCATATGTTTTGACCTATGATGCAAGTTTGACTTAGTTTTAGAAGTAGGTTGATCCGCAACTATGACTCCATGATTAAGGTCAACACCTAGGCCATTCCAACCATCCTTTTCCTTCATTGAAAAATATAATAGCATTAATTTCTTTATCACATATTTAGCACAAATAGAACATTGATTTATATGCAAGTGTGAGTTAGATAGATGATGCATGAAATCTTGAGTTATGATTTGGTAGGGTAGTTTCCTATCTGTAAGTGGTTTTGGTAGATAGATGGTTGATTGCAAGATAGTGTATTTCCATTTTTGCAAGTAGTGTAGCTCTTGTCTTTTCATGAATTGATTCAGTAACATTTACAAGTTAATAGAATCTACAAGTTGAGTTAAAAAAAAAAAAATTCTTTTTTCATTAGAGCTAGCTTCTGAATTGCACCTTTAGTAGTTAATTTCCTTCTAATTCAGTGGAAATAATGGTCTTGGAGCACTATTGATAAAATCTCCTAGTTGAGGGTTGCATGAGTAGATTGCCATATACTGTGTATATAACATTTTCACCTCAAAGTTTGTACAAACCCTAGGTTGATAATTAGAGTTGAGGAGCACTTGGTAGTTGTAACACTCTTGGTGCAATACCAAGGCTCACCACTTTTTGGCGTCATTTCCAAAGAGGTGCCTAGGTAGATGTTATTTCTGCTTAAGCATTGTTTTATGTTTTGTATTCAGTTTTGAAAAAATAACATAAAATAGAAAAAAAAAAAATTCATTCCTCGTAGGAATAGAGATACTCAAAGAAAATTCTTACCAAACACCCCCACACCCTCAAGTAGTCAACCTTCACTCTTCATCGATGACTTTCATCTTCCCTCTCTGACTATAGGGGAGTTAGAAGATCCTTTAGGTGAACAACATGATATCTTTGAAGAAACTATTGGGGACGAAGAAGAACCCATTTCACCTACCCAAACCATGGATGAAAATAGGAACAATGAGGTTTTTCTTATCAAAGAGACTAATGGAGATGCTACAATGAAGAATATAATCCCTACTTCCCTTCCACACTTCCATGGATTAATCTCTGAGGATCTTGATACTTTTATGTTTGAAATTTTTGTTGTCTGTAGGACCTATAACTATGCCTTTGATGAATAGAAACTGAAATTATTTCCATCTACCCTTAAGGATGTAGAATTACACTAGTTTATGGGTATGCCTAGAGATAACATAACTACATGGGCTCAAATGAAACAATCTTTTAATGAAAAGTACATGGACTACTGTAGGTCCAAATGAACCAAGGAAGAAATCTTTAGAATAACTCTTGAACCTAATGAATCCCTAGAGGACTATGAGGAGAGATTTCAACTAAGTTATAGGAGGGCGAGATGCACCCTTGATCTTGAATCACTCAAGCCATTTCTTCTCAGAGGGATCATGGAGGACACGCTGGAAACCTTAAACGTGTTGTATGGGGGATACATCTATCATTTATCCTACGATGGCATCAAAACAATGCTCAAAAATTACTCTAGGGCTGCTAGGAAGAAGGGTAGGGCTAGTCAAGACTTGGTCAATTCCTCTCCTCCCACAATGTCCATCAAGAATGAGATCAGGAACATGCTGGAGGAATTTAAAAATTATATGATGCATACCTTTAATTTTCAAATGGATACCATGCAGATCAAGAGGAGACAAGAGGAAGCAAAGAGGGACCTAACTATTTTCTACCCTAAATGCACTAGAAGGCACCCCAGAGGTCTTCTTAGTCTATGAGTAAAACCATGCCGCAGATAAATTCCCTTCTTTTCCTGGTTTAAAAGATATATACCAGGGGTAGAAAGTGGGGTTGAGAAAATCTGCTTTATAAATCAAAGGAGGCCTCAAGGATCTTGACCATGCCAATAGGGCATGCAAGGTGCATCTTACTCTTATTACCATCCCAACCAAAATGCACCCTTGCCACCATGGTACTCTTCCACTCATCCATCATTGTCAAAACCTCCTTCTTGTCCTTATGCTTTTCAATATCCTCCTCAACTTGTCAATCAACTATTTCATCCATATGCTTCTCAACATCCTCAATGGAATAACCCATCACAAGGGTGGAGGCCTCAACTCATCCAATCTCCTGCTTTACTGCATCCACCTCCATCTCAACCACAACTCAGTCATCATGTTCCACCCAAGCAACCTTAGATTACTTCTCAACCCAATCCTAACTCGAATAACAAAAAAGTGCTTCCAGATAACCGACCTCTAGCTTCACCTGAAGAACTTGAAGAGGAAAAGGAAGAGAGTACCCCTAAAGTAAATCCACCTCCTTTTCCTAAGAGATTTATCCATACTAACTAGCACATCCTAGAAGAGACTGAATTTCTGGTAGAATACAATAATTTGTGTTAAATTACCCTTGCTCTAAGCTATTAATGATGTTCCCATCTATAATAAACCTATCAAAGATAAGTGTTTCAAACACCTTGGGAGAAAGAAAAGAGACATCCCCACCATCAATGTTATTGGTCAATTATCTGATTTAATGTTGGAGACAGTGGTTTGTCCAAAATATTTAGACCCTGGAAGTCCAACAATAGATGTTCACATTGATGGCATCATCGTCCCTCATACCCTGGTTGATCTTGGGGGTTGCCATTAATGTGATGACTAAAGAAACCATGCTAAAACTAAACCTCCAAGGATCCTTAAGAAATACCACTTCAGTGTTGCAACTTGTAGATAGATCCACAGTGGCTCTTGAGGGAGTTGTTGAGGATGTGATGGTCTCCATTGACTCCTCAGAGTATCCCAACATTTATGAAGTATTGGTACATTGACACACTATGTCATGTGACTCTGGTATTTTATATATGGATTTAATTTTGATTGTTGATGCCACATGTAAAATAATGGCCAAGCATATTTGGTAAGCATAAAGTAAGCTTGCTGCATTGTTTAAGGAAAATTAGAAACAACCTTCTTGTTATATTGGAAATGTTGTCCAAGCTTTCAAGTTGTAAACCATGGTTCCATATCTTCAACTGAGGTAGCATTACACTTGTTGGTATGTTAATCTAAGATATTATTGTTGTTTTTACAAGATGTTATTCATAAAAATGACTATTTCTAGACATACAAGGGTAAAAAATCTTGTCGGTGTTGTAGCATGATTTTGCACAATTTTATTTTGAATATTTCCTTCAGGAAATTCCAGTGAGGAACCAAAATTAGAGGTTAAAGAATGTTTCTAGGTCCTGTTCCATTCAATGCAACTTTTATCAAGAAACTGAGCTCATCTAAGATAAGTGGCAATGCAAATGTATGATACACTCATACAATTGTTTCTTCTAAGCTTAAGCTTGGTGTTCTTCCATGTGATAGCTCTTTCTTTCTTGTGGTGCCTTCTGGTTCATTAATTTCAGAATCCCCTACATATTTACATGATTCCCTTGAGTCTAGAGATGCAGATCATCATAGTAGCCATCATCATGGACCAACAAGATCATTGTTGGGGTTGCTATTGCACTTTCTTCTATTGATTCCTGAATAATCCCTTGTGTTGTCTTATCAAGATGTTGTTTTGAAATATGGAAAAATATATGTTATAATTTAATCTACCAAAAGGGTTTTTGCTTTTATAGAAGCAAGGGTGAATACTTTTAGTTCTTTATGTGATACAATCTTATAGTAATATTCAATTGTTGGATTGGGTGAGAATAGCCACATTCTTATCATATGAACAAGTATAGTTGTCTAATGGTTGATTGAGTTTATTGTGAAGAAGGATTATCAAACCTTTTAAGAAAAAAAGAAAGATGTCAGGAATATCTCTTTCTTATCAAGGTACTAAGGCTAGCAAACAAATGGCCATTCTATCAATGATACATGTGAAACAAACATGTACAAGGAGGAGAAATATAATAACATACATTACAGTGATTCCAAGCAATGAAAGTTTAAAAGGACAATAGTTGAAGTTTGAAAGAGAAGGTTACCTAAAATCCCTGGGCCAAACCATGTAGGAAAAATCATTGAGGATGTTTTCGACTTACTTGAGATGGAGAATGATGAAAGATATAAGTATAGTAACAAGATTTTAGCATGGCTGGGAAATGTAACTATTGGAATTTCCAACAGGAACTTCATCACAAAAAATGATGATATATATGAATGGAATGATATATAGGGTTTTCCACAATGTGTCAATTTTCCTATTCGCAGAAATGATTGATATTTAAAATTTTAATTGGGACTTTTCGGAAGAAACAATGTTGATTTCAAATATATCGTAAGATCTGGTGATGCTAAAAGTAATGTTTAACAAAAGCATAGGGTAGTCCACTGCTCCAAATTTGGATTAAATGTAGAATACACACCTGAACTAAATGAAAAACAAATTATGCCTCTAAAATTTTCATTTAATCTGATAAGCTTGTTTTCATTCACTCATAAATGAGACAGTCAATTGGGTCTTCTTGGAAATTACAAGTGTGTTAGTCTCAGGCTTGAGCCTAGATTTTTTCAGGTGGAGTAATGTTGAATTCCCAAAGTTGGAGAGCTCCTGGACTACAAGAGTGGGAAAACTAACTATTTGATTTTATCAAGACTATAAAATCAACAAAAGAAATATGTTGTTTCGAATGGAAAAATTTTGCTACGGAAATTTTATTCAAGATGGCTTGAATGATATCACATGATGGTGGATATCATGTTTGAATCCTATGGGGTGTTTGTGGCTGTCCATCCATTTATACTATTAATTATAGGGATTAATTCCTTGGTGGCCTATATGCATGTGTGGTAAGAGAGACAGATGAAACAAACTTGGAGAAACTATGGGTGGAGCATAATTCTTGTTCGTGGAGGAGATACAACCTCGAAATCTAAATTCCTCAAAATGAAGAGACCTCATGCATGGATGTTAATGAGCTAAATGTCAAGCAAATGATGGATGCAATCTCAGAGTAGGCAATGGTTAACATTATCAATGAAATTGATATATATGGAGTTAGTATTGGGTATGGCCTGATATCCCGTCAAAAAAAGCTAATCAGTCCATTGATCTGCAAAGTGATTTGATTCCTTCTTTGAAAGTTGGAATGAAGGGGAATTGGGTGATTTCCATGGTTGCAATACCAAATCCCAATATTGTACCTTAAAAAGCTTCGAACTATTTGATGTTGAGCACTAGAATGGGTTTGTTATTCATAAAAGTTGGCACTGGAGGCATTAAACCATGTGTCTCAACTTTTGGAGGATACCAAATAGAATTCCTTATGCCAAATGGTCAAACCAGAGAAAGGGTTCATATGATATTTTTTCTCTTCATTTTCCTTTGAAATTAATGTGTGCGTCTTCCTATTTCTATTCTTCATGTCATTGTTGAGGGCTAGTTTGTCATATGTAGTCACTTTGGAATGCTTTCCCTTCTCATGGATCTCTCTATAATTATTTTTGGCTTGATTGGGGATCCTATGTGTGTTTTCCTCCTCTTGGATCCTCTATGTTGGTGCTTGTATAATTACAATGCATCTACCTGGGTAATTGTACTAAAAACGTTGAATTCCAAAATTGGGGATCACAATGTTTTAGTTCAATTCTATGCTTGTATAAAATTCTCACATGGCTGTCCTACCTTATTTCACTATCTTATTGTCTCTGAATTCTTGGTACATCGACCAACAAAGTTCTTGATATCTTTGTCTAGGATGACCCCTTTGAAATCTTTCTTTATAGTAGAGGTGCATAGAATGGATTTATTTGCCCCATAATTGCACACAAAATAGTTGGATATTTCTAACCCGTCATAATATAACATAGGTTATCTTTTAGCTGTCAGAAATATCTTATTAAAGGAGGATTTTTTTGTGATGAAACATTTATAGTATTAGCCGCTATTTTTGGGGCTTCATTCCTTTTTTTCCCTTGATTTTGTTCTTGAGATGAAAGGCTTGAGATTCAAGGAGGTCATTAAATTATGACAAGGGAGATCATGTAGTGGTAGTATATGCAAGGAAGGTTCTTTTAAAAAACCCCTTCTCAATGATCATCATACATTCCGAAGTAGAAAATCAGATGCTGAAATCTCTTGTGAGAGAGGGCATTCAAATCAATTTTTGTAAATATGTGGATGACATTTTTGAGGTATTATAGGAGAGTGTGAAACTTAAATGACATATCACCAATCATATCGACAATTTTTGCATGGTGGCAGTGTCATAATTTGCACTATTTCTTGATAAGATACTGATTTGTTTTAAAAATTGCAATGGATATGTTGGATAATGGATGCTTGTATTTACATCATTCATAAACACCCCTTTTAAAAGCTTTTGAATTACTACCACTCCCCAACTATGGGAATTTTAATTTAGCACTATAGTTGCGTATGCAAAGGATATATTTTTATGCTTTCCTTGATTTGGGATATACATGATTCTACTCTATTGAAGTTATGTCATTTGTAGATTAGATTAGGAACAAACCAATGGACTTTTTTGGGTTACTCCCGTAACACTTGTTGTGTTCCCAATGCTTAGGTATCAATATTTTCATACTTTTGTTTTTGGGGATGATGGTATTCCACTGGAAATATAAATATAGACTAAATAAATGCATCAACATGCTAGGTTTGGAGTTGTTGCACATTGGAGGTATAAGGAGGGTGAAGAAACACACTCTTCCTTCATTGTTCAAATGGTCAAGTGGGCATGATGGGTGTTAATTTGGAATAATGAGATTATGGAAACTAAACTACTATCTCCCTTGGATGTAGACATGAGACCACCTAGCCCTTTCCCTTCCCATAAATATGGTTATCCACATATGGATAGATTCTATAACCCAACATGTGGCACAAACGATAATATCCTTCTAATAATGTTGGAAGATAATAAAGTGAGCAAGGTATTCTTAAAAACACCATATTATGATGTAGTTTCTTTGTAATCTGCTTGTTTTGAAATTCATTTGCTAATATTTTACATAATGTTTTATGTATGTTGTTTGAAATTTATACCATCATATCAATTTCATGAATAAAGGATTGCTTATTGTTGTTAAATAGACGATTGTTCAAGAACTACGTCCAAATTCAATTGTGAAGGATTTTCTAGATAAAATAACTTATGGAAGTTCACGTTTACATCTTATGGTTTTCCAATAAAAGAATAGTTGAGGCCAAGATTGAATCACAAAGTCATTAGTGATCCTTGTCAGAAGCTGAAAATGGGTGATTTAGTTGAATTGACTTTGTTGATATCACATACATTTTTGATTGAATATAAGAAATAAATAACTCAAATGCTTTGGTAAGGCAGATGAATGCCAGGATGAAACAATCCATATTCTAGGAAAGAATTCACAAGCTGCAGCTATGACATCACTTATGTAGTAACTAGACAATCGTTTTTGGAGTGAATTAGAAAGAATTGTGACCAAAAGATTTACCTTGCCAAATGTTAGTCAACAATAAGGTTCAATGTCATTACACTAATATGCTTGTTATGAGCTCAACATGTCACTTATGGAAATTGAAACTAGGTGGGAAGGATAACAATGATTCCTCACAACCACTAGATATAAATCCAATCGACAACGTCCTTTGTGGAGCTTATAATTAATATCATTATGAGCATAATGTTTTTTGTAGAAAATTCATTCTATTCTTTGAATAATTTATAGCATATTATTTTAACAAGGCTACGAGATAGGTATGGATAACCAGGAAAGGAAGGTTTGGGGTTGTCTAGGCTATTTTGATTCTCATCTTTCTATTTCACTTATTTAGACAAAATTATATATTCAAATATGCACTCAATTCAAATCAAACTAAGGTAGAGAAGCCTAATTATGAATATGTTTCTGTCTACACTACCTTGCAATGATGTTATTTGTTCTAAATTATACTTGAATTTCACTGATAATAACCTGAATTTATATATTTCTTTTAACACCAAATTTAAATCATGGTAAACATATGAATATCCCATTAATTATGACCTAAATATGGTTCAAAGAATCTCATCTTTAGCCCATGCACATAGTAGAGTAATTTCTGAGCTGAAGTTTTATTAGAGGCACTATTTGTTTGTTTGTTTTTTTTCGAAAAGGGTTTTCTCTTGGCTTTATGTGAATTTCAATTTATAATTTGTAGCACGTTGAGAAATGGGAAATAATAATGTGTGAAATTTATCTTGCAGAAATTGATGTTGAATGAAAGAATATAGAATTTAACCAAGCTACAATTTACTTTGGTAAAGGCAGAAGAACATCTTAAAAACACGCCTACAAATACACCATATACATAGTTTGAACACAAGTAATGTATGAATTTTTCTTTTGCAGATATGTTATTTTTTCTACCCAAGATATCATCAAGAAAAATATTGATATTGTAGGAATTGTTTGAGGACCTCTTTAAGACTGATTTTTATGATGTCCTACTTGATTAATACCTTCTCATGCTAGGAAGGCTTTAAATATGAATTACTATGTTCCTAAAACAAATTAGGTTCAAAGTATATAGATATAAAAGATAAAAAATGTCAATTCCTTCTTTTGATTGTTACTTGACTATTGTGTGGGCATGTTACAGGAAATAGGATTGGAAAAATGATGGGGAGACAATGAAAAGCATTTCTTCGATATGATTCATTTGTTGTTGGAGATCCTTTAGGAACCTGAGCCATCAACTTTGGAAATGTTTCTTATAGGGATTCCTATGGTTTTTAGTGTTTTTACTCTTTCACCTCATGGCTATTTTGGGAAATCAAATGCTTTAGGAATGATAGACAAGACATTGGTGGACATGTAAACAAATTTCTTATAATTGCAATGTTCATTCCATGATATGCTCTCTTTAGTGTTTGATTGTATTTTTAATGTTTCTTTTGATTTTTTTGTTGAAAATGCAACAAGATGATGGAGCTTAGTGAAAGGAAGTCGCCTTCACTAAGTGGTCCTGCAGGCTACTTTTAGACTATGTCTATTTTTAGACATATGGATCATGGTCTATGAGTTGCAGGATGCTATTTGTGGATGATTGGTCATGTTGGTAAAAATACATGGACTTATATTTTTAGACATATGGGCAGAGTCTATTTTTAGACTTCCAGGCTAAAAATAGAACAATCGAATATTATTAGCTCTTAATAATATTTGGACTATAAACATTATCTTATTCTCTTGGAGCACTTCAGTTCGAGCTGCAGATGTGGCACATGCAACTGCCAGAAGGAAATACACTTTTCTTATGGGTTACTTGAGCTATTGCATGAAGGACTTCAGTTAGAACTTCAGTGATTGAGTTCTGAGGAGTTGATGGAGTTGTGTTCAGTTTGACTTAGTTGAACTAGTTGTATTTAGTCTAACTAACAAATACACTAGTGTTGAGTGATGTGAATTAGTTATTGATTAATTCACTAATTATTAACTCATGAATCAACTGAGGAATACATCAATTAACTCATTGCATGGACAGTTCAGTGGAGACAAGTGTTAGAGATGAGTGAAAGGGCAAGACAGATGTCAGTTGTGACTATAGTTGTGCATGAGATTTGAACAATCAATGGATTGAGTTGCCAATGAGGATTGCGTAGTGTTACCCAAGGGAAATACGAGTTTGGTTCAGCCATTCTCATCCATTCTCTATGTAGGATTGTGCAGTGGAGGTAGGCAAGCAGCGGAAGAGATTTGAGCCAATGATTGATTCAGATTTGAGCTAGTTTGTGTGTAACAGGTGGACATAGTACTGAGTACTTGTGAGGAGTATTGTACTATGTATTGTTACATGTTCTCAATCAATATAATATACAGATAGTTGGGGGTTTTCAGCTTTATGCTTTCCTCGGGTACATACTGTGTTGATATGTGCGATTGATGCTTCAATGTGGGCATGCAATTGTTTCTGAATACTGCTAAATTGATGATCAACGTAGAGGAGGTTATGTATTATGCATCATTCTACAAATAGTGTATAATCAAGATAATCTCTGTGAATAAGTGTCATATTATTCAAAAATTTTACATGGTATCAGAGCTAGCTGATTTGTAGAAGAGATTTCTACATGATATCAGTGCGAAGTTGATCATCGGATCTATTATTCAGAAAGTGTTTACATTTTATTTCTTCAGGCAAAGTCTGTAATCGGGCCAGGTAGCCTCTAGATTCATCCTTCTTTTGGAAGTTGAGATATCCGATTAATTCCCATACAGTCGATCTCTGTACGAGAAATACTTTGTTCTCACGAATTTTAGATCAGAAGCGGTTGAGTTTTGAGCTGGTGGAATGGCGCTCAAGGATAAAACTCAGAAACATTAAGTGTGAGAATGGAGACA
>APFE031429149.1:147132-164692 GCA_000404065.3 Pinus taeda | reverse complement strand
AATTTATAGTATCTTATAACACAACTAAAATTTAGTCATATTTCTTTGGTCATTAATTGGTTTCAAATGATGACTAAAATTTGCATATATATGACTATTAGTAGCTAATTTATAGTATCTTATAAGAGGACCAACATTTTCGTCATATTTCTTTGGTCATTAATTGGTTTTCTTAGGTAATCATATAGTAATATATTTTGTTGTATATTTGGTCATTAATTGCGACAATTAATGACTATTAACCAACGACTAAATTAATGACTAAATATACTACTGGATGATAAAATTGAGACAACCAATTAATGATTAAGCTAAAAATGAGTAAAAGTTGGCCATGTTATAAGATACTATAAATTAGCTACTATTGGTCACCGACTGAAAAATGGTTATTTATATGTAAATTTTAGCCATTTTCTAGTAACTAATTATCCATTTTGTACTAGTGAAGTGTCACTTACAAGTGTCATTTGTCTTATTTTTACCCCTAGTAGAGTCCATCATTTGTTCTTAGTCTCAATAGAGCCCATTTTAGCTTTTTCGTTTGGAATGGAGGGATAAGGAAAGGTAAGACTCCATTAGCTTTACCAATCCAACCAACACTAGAAATTATCACCGATCTAACACATACCAAAGTGACTAGGAAATTAGTTCACCTATGCCTCTTTCTTAGTTTTTCCACGAGAAAATAATGAATTGTAAATGAATGTAAATCCAAATTCTATTTTTGGCAGCTATTTATTTTAGGCAATGTAGCAGATGGCGCAGGAGGATTTTCCTGATCGACACATCTCTAATCGATCACAAGACAGAGAACTCATCACAAGTACTCATACCTACAAGTTTTCTATTTCTTGCATGCCTCCATGAGTTTATAAGATTTCTTTCTTGCATGCCTTAATTGATACACTTTCCACACCCCTCACTAATATCATAGGGTTTTAATGGTCACCTATTGTGCTATTTCATGCACTGGTCAGACACCATCTTAAAATAATTCAAAACCACCCAGCCCTCGACTTGAAGCTCCCTAGCTCCAATATTTCCTCTCCCTTATTAAAACCAACCTTTCGACTCAAATGGGCCTTCCATAACTATAATATTGGCTAAGGAAATATTCCCACCTAACAAAATAGGTAATTGGAGCACATTCAAGATGTATATGTTTTAATGCTTTATGGAATTTCCCTCGAACTTTTCTACCATGAATTTCCACCCTTTCATGAAAGGATAGATAGAGGAATAGGCTTCAACAATAAGGTTAATAGACAAGAGCATCTAAGTAAGTAGAGCTACTAAAGGCAATGAGCGCAGGGATAAGGGAAATAGCACTGGTAAAGAAAGAATCTTGGCATGCACATATTATTTATTTTTTACCTCATTAACTCGAAAGTCATAGAAAGAAAATCCAAATACACATCCAAAGCGACTAGTTCCTTATGCATTAAAGTTAGAGGTGGAAGTGAAGACATGATCAAAAGAAGCTATGAACCAATTTCACCCTGTGATTTCATGAGAGAAGAAGAATGGTTATCTATGTCTTAACTAGATTACTAATGGAGATGAACCTGGTTTGAGTATGGGCATTGATCAATCAAGGTCAAATCGAGACAATACTGTATATCCACCCTCCTTCTTGTTTTCAAGACTAATTTCTATACAGTGGAAGTCAAATAGAACATAACAGAATGACGATTTCTCTGCAATGGAATTCAAATAGAACATAACAAAATGGGGATCATTGGTCCTTTGAAAAATAAACATTTGGAACTATCTATCAAATGTAGCTTGAACAACTCGAACAAGGGTGAGATAAGGTAAATTAAGTGACTCTCACACATTTATGTTCTTAGAAAAATGTTTTCTATCAACCCTACCTAAAACTGACAGAACTAGAGCTTGTAAAAGGACTAATACTCTCTTCTCTTTGCTTAGGATAACTTATAATAAATAAACCTATCAATGCTTGGCTGCTGATGAGTCAAGTGTTTCTAGTACTTGTAGTAAACCAGAGTATCATTGAAACAAAGTAGTAAACCATAGTTGTAAAGAACCTACTAATATGCTTTATTGGTTACTGATATGCTTTCAAAAACAACCTACTAATATATACTGGTTACTAATATGCTTGCAAAACTAATTTTTGGTTGACGATATGCTTGCAAAATGATTTTTTGACGAAGAATAGTACCGTTTTTTATTCAATTAATGTCGACTCCTAGCAGGTTATGATATAGGATTTTCTGAAGCAGTGAAAGAAACATGTGATTTAAAATACGAAGCTGCATAGTAGTCGAACTTACAAGAAGGCGCGTATACCAGGTTTCAGAAGATTGTGGCCAAACTCAGTTAAGCCTCATGTCCTAGAGATCAAAATTTCTGGATTTCCCTCCACCGAAGAACCACCTAAGCACTAAGGCATTTAATTTTAGATAACTAATGCTACATCAACACTGGCATTAGTCCAGATTGGTAGGAAATATTGAAATTGAAATTCATTTTAAACCTAAGTTATGAACCTCTTTGCCTTAAAAAAAGGCCAATTAAGACCTCAAACTCATTGATTGGTTAATAATGAAGGATTTCAATGTTCAATAGGTTGAGCAAAAAGGTGCATTAAGAAAATTTTTGTTGAATGAATTATTACTCTAAATATGGCTTAGATTTCAACATAAATTGATTGCAATAGTCCCCTCTACCTATGGCAGGGACTAATAAGACTCCCAATCTTTATTTAGAAGCACCTTTTCAAGTTCAAATAATGTATTTTCCATCTCTCCTCCTTTATTGATCTTTGACCAATAAACGTACTAGTAAAAGGATTTGTAAGAATTCACATTCTTTGTGTAGTCTAATTACTTGTGTTACCCTCCTTTTGAGAAAAAAATATTTCATTATAAATTTATTTCTAAAGGCCTTTTAAGATTTTTTATTCTCAGTGCAATACAATTGTTGACACTCCCCCTACCACCTTTTGGAAACTAGTATTTCATTACTAAGTTTTTAATTATTGATCTTAAGTTCTATGAATGTCTCCATGGATTGCTCTCAATTCCATTTCAAGCTCATGTAGCCTCTATCTTGAATTATCCTTTGAAAACATAATCAAACAGTGCATTGGCTCTTTGGTTCTAGATTCGTTCTTAAGAAAAAAAACATGTAGTGCATTAAATCCTTCAAAATGGTTGATGATACAACAAAAAAAATTCTATATTATGTAATTACTAATTTTTCTTTTTCCTTTCATTTTCATAAATTCATCATGATGTATCATTTTTGTGACACTAAGAGGGTTGAATATAAAAAATACTTTATCTCATAATAATTGTTTTTAAGTCCAATTAGATATAATTTCAAAATATTTATTAAAATACCAATTTTCCCAACTTTTTAATTCATTTTAATTTCAATATTGTAAAAATATTTTAAAGAAAAATAAAATTCTAAAGTAAATTATGTCATTACTTAGGCCTTTTTGAAAATCAAACATATTAAAATTGATTTCATCATTTATCATGTTATATATATTTTTTCATTTTCCTTTTTCTTTCTTTCTATTTATCTTTTAATTTTAGAAAATAATTTCAATACTTATTATTATTATTATTTGGCATATTCTAACTTATAGACGAAATAACATTTTTTTTCACCGAAATCCAGTGATAGACTTCCAAGTAAGAATATATATATTTTTATTGTTTAAAATACATTTTTGAATGCATAAATAGATTCAACAAAATGAAAAACCCCGCAGGCTCTCAAATTCTACAAATTAAACAACTTAAACTTGAGTTCTTAAAAACCTCTACTGGATTTTGGTTAAAATTTATAGGAAAATGACCGTGAAAAAATGCCATTTCGTCTATAAGTTATACTACACCTTATTAATTTGGTTGGCATGATACACATGGATTGAACTTTGAATTTGATGGTTTAAATAATACTTCATAACACAAGGATTGCCAATTGAGCTTGCCCATTATTTTATTATTATTATTTTGGTCAGCTTGATACACAAGGATTTGAACTTTGAATCTCATGGTTTAGATAATACTTTATAAAGATAGGGATCACCAATTGAGTTACTCAGTGTGCATTTTTTATTTTTAATTATTATTATTATTATATTATTTTTACAAAAATGAGTAATAATTCTATTAGGATATGTGCCCGGATGGAACAACTACATGAGAAATCAAGTACATTGCTTCTTGTTTCAGAGGGTTCTCTAAGGAAGTATTGACAAGTGCAATAAAAATACTATTTCAAAAACAAACTGCTATAATAGACCGACATACATAGAATTTATAGAATTGATCAAGCAGAAGGACACATTTACAATACGAAAACATCATTAAACATTAGAGAAAGATTCATATGGAAGAATTTTGAGATATAATTTTAGTTTCCTATGGGTCCACTAGATTAAATGTTAGTTATATTCTAGTTTTCATTTGATGTGACCTCTTGCTTCAGTTCCTCAATCTTCTGCTGAAATGCATCAAATTCATTGCATTAACGCGTTATCTTGTATTTCTTGGACTAAATCTCATCCACAAGAGAGATGGAGGGTGTTATCTACTAGTGAAGTTACCAATTAATGTCCATATTATCCAATTTTAGGGATTTAATTTACTGTGAGCATACTTTGCACATGTTGTTGTCCCCAACAACAACTAAATTCCTTTTCCTGTTAAACATAGTTGGAGTGCTAGGGAAAGGGGGTCAAGTGTAAAAAAAGATAGGGCTTGAAGGAGTTAGAGGGATGATGATAGGGTTGTCAAGAAAAGCATAAAGGTCATCAATGGTCTCAGAGTAGGCCAAAATCAGATAGAGAGTAGGAGCGCTGCCACGGGAGACTAGTTTCTTCTCACAAGGAGGATTAATGCTTCTTCTTAAATTCACAAGGCTGATATCATACAATTCAAAGTGGACCAAGAGTAGGGGAAAATTCCAAATAAGGGAGAAATACAACAAGAGAAACTAACAGCAAAAACAATAGGACAATTCACACATGTGAATAATAGATACCCAAAAATTAAAGGGCCCAATTAACTAAGGTAGACTTTCCAGATGAAAAACCCACAAGCTTAGACATCTTGGCCATTAGAGTAGACTCGAACCATATATAAGAAGGTTCCTTGAGTAGATTGTGAGACCTCACAAAGAAATTCAATAAATGTAGCGTATTGATAATTATCACGAGAAAGATAGTATTGGGAGCAATTGAGAAACAAATCCTACTATATATGTCATTGGGAACTATGGCAGAAAATCCAGGCACAAACCATGGATTTAACTTGAAAGCCAGAGAGCCCATATGCAATGTCAATTCTATCACCATTAATTTTCATTATCGCTAACCTTCTTGATTCCATCACTAAACTAGGTGCAAGTTCATATCGAGGATGATTATACATCCTGGTCTTGATTATTAGAGTGTGTGGAGTTATTGGGAATAACTCCCATCCATGGTCCATGCTCACTCTTGGAGCCATGCCACCTATTTTGATATGCACCTATTTTTGATTATAAAGGATAATGTTTCTACTCATATTTCTACCAGAACTATAGTGATCCAGCCTTAGCAGCGGAGACCATTGCAATTTCATTGAACCTAAGGTATATTCTCCATCTAGGGGAGTCATTTTTCTCCCTTTTACCCACTTTTAGAAGGCATGCTAGATTACCATATTTATTTTCTTCCATGTTTTGACCTATAAGTGTATGAAAAAACAACCTCAAGAGGAAGTGTTCCATTGAACAAGCAATTATTTGAATAAGGATTATGAGGTTGTTCCAATTAGGAGATTAGCCTTGGTGCAAGTGTTGAAAAATGAAGAGAGAGTTTCCTAGGTTTACGATCTCAAATATTCCCACAACTTTGGCCAATATTAATCCAAGAAAGAGGCTATACATTTAATCTTGATTATTGGTCTTCTTTTCGAGCCCCCAAGAGTACTTAATAGCTAGTTTTCTTTTGGGATTAAATATAACCTCTCCCCCTCCCACCACCCCTTCATTTTATTTTTAATTATTAATCAACATAATAAAATTATTTTTATTTTCAATTTTTGTTCCACTTTATTTTTACTATACCTTTTTATTTATTTTAATACATACACACATTTTGAAATGAGGCGCTTTTCATTACCTCAATTAAGGATTACATAAACCAATATTTTTTGCTAACCAAACCAATAGCATGAGTTCAAAGTTTTGAAGTTGATAAGACCTTGTTTAGCTAAAAGAATTTGTAAATGAAAACTCATATAAACAGGGTAATCGGGCCAAACCATGACATACAACAACAAAATTAAACAAAAAAGTACATCTTTAATTAGTGCAAAACAACTTTGTCTGATTTTTTACTTCTTTCAATTTCTTTCTAAGTGGTTTGATTTCTTTCCTATAAGTTTGATTTCAGGAATAAGTCTAATTATGGAAATGATAGTAAGATATTCACTTTATGAATTTGAAATATCTCATATACACCTAAAATATCAACAAATTGTTGAAAATGTGGGTTGGACTCTACTCTCCTAAACTTACTTCAAAATATTTATAACATGAACCCATGAACCTTAGCAACCTAGCATTAAATATTTTGTCTCTCTTGAACTTGTATTTAATTCATTGATAATTAATTCAAAAAATATTTTGAATGTGCCTTACATCCTCTACATGCTAATGTTTGCAGTAGGTTAGATTCCTTAAAATATTGTGTACACACTAGGGTAAAAATTTGTATTAGTGGTATATTTGAAGACATCACCTGAGTGCAACCAGACGTATGCATTAATGCTAACATGCCCATTGAATCCAACATCATGCTTTAAAATATCTTAATGTATCCAATTTCAAAGGAAGATACATGTATTCTAGTCAAATAACAAGACATATGGATAATTTGCATAGCTTAAAATGGAGCAAAGTGAAAAATACTAGAAGCACGTAACAAGTTAGATATAATATAAAAAACAAAAACTCATCACATTTATTGTCTATACATAAAATCCTTGCCTAAGAGCTCTTTATCAATTCTTTGTGGCTATCTCCTCCTTGCCTAATGTTTTTCGTTTTGATGCCTTTTGGAAATTTAAAAGACTGTTAATCATAATTAATCCAAATATTTCCAGTCCCAATGTCAAAGTAATAAACATAACTGCATGAATGATAGTTTACAAAATTTGTTTCCTTTGATAGAGTTATTTTTAAAAATACCATTTCTCTGCCATAAATCAATAATACAAAATTATTTTCATTTCTAGGACAACCACTATAACTAAAATATGTGATCTTTACTATGAATGGCTATGAAATTTTACCATGATTTTGGCATAAAGATATCAAAATATGCAGAGATGAATATTATTAAAACCATAATGTCAGAGAATACAATATGCTATGATTTGGACAATCAATTATGCCATCCTTAATTCATATACAATGCAATAAAGACATGGTGTAGTGATAAAATATGCCCACTAGAATAATTGCATTGAATCATATCAACTTCTAGATAATATCCATTTCTCTACCTATAGACAACACCATCCTTTTCACATTTCAAATAGTCTACTATGATAATATTTTGAGGTAGGATTGTGGAACTTTGGCTCATTAGAGATTGTAAAGATCATACTCAATATATATTTATAGTCTAATAGCCCCATTAGTTCCCTACTTGAAATTTCATCCCAACTTGTTTTCAATCTTCTCCCAAAAATAACTACCTTCTATCAAAGGTATCTTGTGAGAACAAAATATTTTATAAATGTGAAATTCACTAGCTATTGAACAAGATATCTTAGAGGAAGGAGAATCAAGGTACATTTCATCTTGGTCTCTCATGTTTTATGGCATCAAAACATCATTATTATAGGATTAGTAATATACAAAGACATTTCCAAATTGGCTTTGAAACTAGTTTATTGCATTAAAGCTTCCATATTTGAATTCTTATAAAAATTGGTTGGATTTGTCCCATAGGCAATTTTCCTCTATAAACAACAATTATTATATAATCAAGAACTTCAACACCATTTGATCTACTATTTTTGGGCATCTAATGAAACAAATTGTATGCATTGAGTATGTATAAAAGGTACACCATAACATGTATATGATACCATTTAACATTTTTTTTGTTACTCTATGTTTTATTCATATAGGAATAAAGGAGTAATTTGGTGGTTCAAAAAACAGGTAGTCTCACCCCGACTAGTTTGTTGACCAAAATTTTCACTAGACGACAAAAATAAAAAAGAGAAACTAGGGACATTGTCCATAAAAGGTAGGTCTAGAGGCACCAAAATACAGATAAAACATAAAAAAACACGAAATATCATACTATTCGTTAGATATGATGGAGGCAGGGATGTCCGAGGTTGTTCCTGGAGGAGGTGGAGGACGGAAGTCACACTGAATGTGCCCTTCAAAGTGTGCCAACTAAGTCTCTAGCTATTCTACTTTCTTGGTTAGTTGATTTTGGCCTCACCAAACCATGACCAGTCTCTCCCAGACTTGGCACTGAAAATAGTGCATTCGGTCCAACGTTTCCATCTTCTCTGCATGGTCCTCATGATAGAATCTCTTAGTTGTGTCCACTCTTTCCCTCAGTCTATTGATAAGTGCTCAAAAATTCTCCAAGAAGAAATTTTGGATACCCCGCCCTTCATTCACATTGGCTCAACCAGACCCGATTCCCCTTGCCACCTCAGGTTCCTCCACCCCATCGACTCAACTTCTGAACCCGCGTACCACCACCTCTACCGGCACCTTGTTTACCTCCTCCATGACCACCATGCTCTCCCACACTAGCTAGTCATGCGTGTTCAATGGTCTTGCCACCCCGATAGGGAGCCCTAGTGGCAATTGCTGAGTTTTCCACATTCGCAGGGCCAAGGGTGGCCAGGGAGGGGGAACGACCGTGCCGCACAAGGGATTTCATAATTCACAAATATGGTGAAATATCATGTGAAAAATCCATATGCAAGAGCCCCCACCAGAGAAACCGAACACCACTGTGAAAGGAGCCAAATGCCACCACCTACCTCACGAGAGGAACACAATACCACCGCCCACTACCAGAAAAATACCACCACCATCAGAGAAACCAAATACCATCACCCACTAGAATAAAACAAACAATTGAAAGAAAGATGAAGACAAAGTAGCCAAAAAATGAGTGCAACTTCCCCTAGGGTGGTGACCAGCCTCCAAATTCGACTCATAGATACGTCCCACTGATCCGCCAAACACTGTTGGACCTACACCAGAGGTCACAAAATTGAAAATTGAAACTAGTTTTCCGCCACCACCCACGAAGTTTCCTATACTACTAGTTCCAGCTTCCACTTCTAGCCTGAGAAAATAGGCTTACCATAAGCCAAGAGGAAATGGAATGGAAGAGGTCTCATCTCATCAACTTCTCATCCTTACGCACAGAGACAATAAAAAAGAGTCTTTGTAATAGAGTCTCGCTTGACACACTGCTCCAACAAATGCTTATGATGAGTAGTCACACACCACTCCTACCAAATAACCTCTTCCGACACTTTCATTTTCTCCCTGGAGGCCACTGTGAGGTCTAGCACCAAACCAAAGTGTGGATATGAATGTCGGGCTCCCTCATCTACCCACTCAATCATTTTCCACCCCAAAATCTAATGCGATGTTAATACTCACACGAGTTGCCAACCTACTCATATTACTCCTCCAATTACATGCGCTTTGGTGAAGGGATGGAAAGGACTATTGCTCACCTCCAATCCACCTATATTCACACATTAGGCTCCTCCTCCACGTGTTGCAAGTACCTCACCCCCATTAGGGAGATACCATTTAACATTCAATAAACATGAATTCCTATTTATATTTGAATTTAAGCTTTTGGGCCTAGCTCTGATATATTTCAAACTAATTCATAATATGCAATCTAGGAGAAATTTTTTTGATTCATGAAATAAAAATTGATTTGGGTTTCATTTTAGACTAGCAACACTCCATGATTCATAACAACATCAATCAATATAGAAAGTTGTAGATTATTAACTAGAGAAAACATTAGGGGAATTTTGAGGTCTAAAATGGGCCTCCTAAGGAAATTATAAAAATTATAATAGTGGAAATAATAAAATAAGATTAGATTACATCATCAAATTTTAGAGGGGAAAAAAGACTATTTTTCAACTCATATTTTCAACTTATCTCCCTATGGGTTTACTCAAATTTCGAGTGCCAACACTCGTTGGGTGTCAAATTTAACTCCTCATCCAAGGAGTACCCATGTTGCATACTTTCTATGGACCCCACTACACGAAAAATTAGAAATAAATGAAAAATGTGATTACAATCACATTTGTTTTATGCATTTTTCATTTTTCGTTTAGTAGGGTCCATCAAAATTATGCAACATGCGTACTCATTGAATGAGTAATTAAATTTTGTATCCAATGAGTACTCCCACTCTAAATTTGATTAAAAACTTAGGGAGATAATTTGAAAATACGAGTTGAAAAAGTAGTTTTATGATTTTATGATTTTTTAATCTTTTTACCTTTTTACTCCAAAAATAGTGAATCATCCCCCATGGTTGAAATCATCGTATTAAATCCTATTGGTTCTTATAAAGTTTATTTTGGTTGTACATTTTTCTTAGGAGGCCCATTTTCGACCACAAAATTCCCCTAATGTGTGCTTGGAAATTTAATAGTGGATTAGATTCCTAAGAGTAATCGTTCGGATGCGAGACAATCTTTAGTAGTTAGAGATTTTATGAGGAAGAAAGAAGAGACAACCTCTATTATAATAGAGCATGGATGAAAATATGGCTACAATTCCATTATTGAGGGTAAACACAAATATAGCATTTAAGTGTATCATCTCAACTAGGGATGGAAGACATTAAAATGGATCCATGCAGGGCATTAATGGAATAAAAACAAAGCCTTTGAGTGGATCATCTAACCTGGTAATGGAAGATGACAACATGGAAAACAAGAACATAGATAAAAAGTTAAGTATGCTTAGTGAAAAAGATATAAGAAAAATGTGCATTATACCGAAGCCTTGGAGCAGGTTTTAATTTCATCAAGCATAACTACATGATGAATAAGGAGCTCATTGCAAAAGCACTTACTTTTGGGCCATCTAACTCTACCAATAAGTTTCTTCAACAAACCATTTCAAAGGATACTCCTAGTAACAGTGGAATTCTTCGCATGAAATTAAAACAAATCATATAACTAAAATCAATGTAGTTTTAGTATAGTATAATATAAATTTAATAATTTAATATTTGTAGAAGAAGGGTTAAGAAAAAATAAGCACACATGGACACTAGTTTTAGATCAAAATTAGTTCTCATGGGCTCTATAAAGTTATGAATTTTATAATTATAACCTTAGCTCTTCCAAATTCGAGGGTTCGAAACATAAGAAAATAAATTCAATGTGTCACAAAGCTAAAGCTTTGAGGGTTGAACCTAGAACACATGTTAAAGAAGAATTCCTATATCCAAAAACTAAGTTTGTCATGCCAAGAATAAAAACACCAATATTCAAGAAAATAAGAGCTTCTCTCAGTGTGACTGTGTCTCTTAAATGCAAGTCAACAAGGAGCATGACTATAAATATCAATGTAGAAAATAGTACTAGCTATATCAAACAAGAGTAGGGAGACCATGATTACTTTAATCCAAAAAATTTATTACAGTTTTAAAAATATAATTGAAATTAATATTAAAAAGATAAAATTGAAATTATATGTTTTGAATCACATTAGGGACCTTTTTTCTTCATTTAAAGATAAATTTATGTATTTAAATATTTTTTTAAGTGATATAAATAATCACACTTAGAATTAAGATATTTGATTTACATCTTCGATATTAAAGTTTAAATATAGAGTTGACTAGACTTGTTAACTAGATTAAAATATCAATTAACATAAACTTTTGAATGCACTTGAGATAATTTAAATAATATAAAATAAACAATGGTATATCATAAAGATTAACACAACACATAGAGATTTTACTCTATAAGCCCTAAACTAGGAAAATTAGCTAAATTGTGAGCTTCACCACTCTTATATTCTCGGCTAAATGTCAGAGATAGATTACAATGAAAGTTGACAATGGTTCACATCTAATACCAATGGTCTCATACGTCATCCACTATCCATTGATCATGCTTATTCATTATATTCTTACTAGCCTTACCTCGTGTTATATATATATGAATAAAAAAACCCAATTCATAGTTTCTTGAATAAATATAGGTGGCTAAGCATCATTGACCTAGATCCCTAAAATTTCAACATTCCTAGACATTTTTTGATTAGTTATGACTATAGCTAATTTCCCTTCAACAAATGATCATCCATAGGTCTCACTTGACTATGGAAATGTGCTTGACCATGATCCTTTTGATGGCTCAGCCAATCATCTACTTCTCTTGGTTACTTGAGATTTTACCAAGGTAACCACTCTTGATTTCACCATCATCCCATTGACTCGATCAATGGATTTTTTTATCATTAAATTAAATTCAATTATACCATTAATGACTTGTCCCTAGTTGATTGTCCCTAACTATACTTGTTAAGGTTCTTTCATAGTTGTCTTCCTCAACAAGTTACACTAGTAGAAAATGAGCAATTAGTGACTAGGTGACTAAAAAAGTTAGTCATCTTAGCTTTTCCAAGTGAAATACTACAAAAAATGAGCAATCATAAGTGATCGAACTAAAAACGACTAACATAAATAACTAATTTAGTCGCGGGTTAAAATATGTGACTAGCTAATAAGTAATACAACTAAACATGACTAACATGAATGACTAATTTAGTCTAAGAACAAAAATACAACTACCGTACAAGTACTACAATAATATGAATCAATTTTTTATGTTAGTCATCTTAATTGTGTTAAGGAATCTAAACTTACAAGTGATAGGAGATTGAAAGGTTGTTAAAGATTGGTTGAAAGGTTATCCTTCCTTAAACACTTCTTGATCCTCACATGGTGTATAAGTGAGCCAAATTTGCATTATGTACCTCTAATAATTTGTAATTTTAAAAATATATTTTTTAATAAAAACAATTATTTTATGTATTTTTTAAAAATCCATTTATTGAATCTAGTTTTAATTTGAAATTAATTTTAAAGGAAATTTTATCTTTTAATACTATAATATCAGATAAAAACTACTTTAATTTCATATTAACCAAACTACATCCATCTTAACCCTGGATCTATCGAGCATTGAGATGGGTCCAATCTCTTGAGGTGTAAACTTTTTTTCTAGTGCAAAACTTGAGGAAATGTTTTCACCTCGAGAGATTGGATCCCTCTCGACACTTGATAGTTATAGGGTTAATATGGATCTAGGTTGATTATGTAATACTATATAATATCTATATTTGTATTTGTGTCTCTTTGTTATTCCCTCTCTCTATCTCACCCCCCAAACATACACACACTCTCTCTCCCTCCCTTCACCTTCTTTGTCTATCTCTCTCTTCCCCTTCTCTCCCTCTCTATCTATATCCTTCTCTTTATTCCCTCCCGCTATCCTCTCTCCCTCACTATCTCTCCATGACTCCCTTGTCACCCCCTCTCTTTCTCCACCTTTCTCCCTCTATGTTTTTCTTGTTCCCTCCCTCTCCTGCCCCCTCCAATTCCATCTCTCTCTCCCCTCATCTATATCTTCCCTCCTCTCTATCCCTTATCTCCCACCTCCCTCTATCTCTCCCCCCTAAATCACTCTCCCTCTCTCCCTCTCTCTTCCATCCAACTCTATCACTATCTCCCCCCTCCCTGTCCTTATCCATCTCTATGTTTCCATCTCTCTCCCTTCCCCTTCTCTCCCTATCTCTATCATCTCCTCTTCTTTCTCTTCCCTCCTCTCCTCTCTCACTCACACTCTTGCCATCTCTCCCTTCTCACTCTCTCTCTCTCTCCACCTCTATATCTCTACGTCTATGTTCTTTCCTCTCTCTCTCTGTCTCTCTATCTCTTCCTTCCTCTCGCTCCCTCTCTCCCACCTCACACTCTATCCCCCCCATCACTCTCTCTTCCTCTCTCTCTGCCATCCAACTTTTTCACTATCTCCCTCCCTCTCTCTGCCCCTTCCCCAACTCTCTCTTAAATTTGGTCACATTGTATTTTGTTTAAGAAATTATCTAAATTAAAAAACTTAATTGGTTTAAAATATTAAACCTATATTTTGGATCAATCAAATAAAATAATGAAAAAATTTTAAAAATATGGAGTATATTTAATTTATTATAATTAGTCAATTTCTCTCATCCCTTGGATCCTTAGCTAAGATGGATCTATGTCGGTTCTTTATATATCTATATATATATAAAGCACTGACATAGATCCATCTTAGCTTAATTTGATTAAAACCTTAATTTAATTATTTAGATATATCTCAAATTGTAACATTTTCCCTTTTAAATTCAATTAAAAAAATGTTGTAAAATTAAATTAAAATAAAATATTTTTACTATGAAATAAGTGTTAGTTTTTTGGCATGTGGTATTGATAAGCTATGGTATTGTAGCAAAATGGATTTAAGCTATGGTATTGTAACAATCTTATCACATTGTTATAAAATATTTTGATTGTGAAATAATTTATGGTTTTTGGTCATGTGGTATTGATAATCCATGGTATTGACCCATGGTATTGTAACAAAGGCTATTTTTACAAGTTAATAATATCCACTGTAATGTGGGGGTAAATATCCACAGTTAAGAATCTTGTCATATTGTTATAAAATATTTTGGTTGTGAAAAAAGTTATGGTTTTTTGACTTGTAGTATTGATAAGCCATGGTATTGGCCCATGGCATTGTAACAAAGCCTACTCACAAGTTAATAACAATATTCAAATATAACAAATTGCATTTTATTATTTTTATTAATTTAACTTTTTATTATTAATTGAGGCCATATTTAAATGTTTACACTCATCCCAATATCATTTTTAACTTCTTCTTCTTCTTGTTAATTTAGGGTCTTTGCCAAAAATAACAAATTCTTATTAAAATTAAATCATTTAACCCAATTGCAATTTATATATTTTATTTTATATTTATAAATATTTCTTTTATTTTTTCCATTATAAATTTTTCTTTTCTTTTTCATTTTCAATTTAGCACTCGGTTCAAATAAAATATTAATATTCACACATTACAACATCACATTGTAGAACTGCATTTTACTTTGCCTTGTTAATATCTACATGGAAATTACAGAAGAAGGAAGAAAATCAACGTGATCTATGCATTTATTCTAGAAGAAGAGCATCAACGTGATCTATGGATTTCTTTGGATTCGAACCCCAGATGGAGTTTGCATGGGAAACACCTTAGGAGAGCATCAATGATTAGATGGAGGACGCGCAAGGTCATTGGGCGTGGAGATTTTGGCCATTTTCACATGGCTATGGATTTGGACTCTGGAGAGTTCTTCCTTTTTACTAAAGATGATTTTTGTTCTTATGGATAAACATGGTAAAATTTTTGGAGAGTTTATATGATCAAAGCATCAATTTCATCTAGAGTTGAGGGTTTAATGATTATGATAATATAATATTTTGGCCATTTGCACATGGATATGAATTTGGACTCTAGAGAGTTCTTCCTTTTTACTAAAGATGAATTTTGTTCTTATGGGTAAACAGGGTAAAAAATTTCGAGGGTTTATATGGTCAAAGCATAAATTTCATCTAGAGTTGAGGGTTTAATGATTATGATAATGTAGATCTTGATTGCGGCCAACAATTCATTAAAAGACAATGCACAATTAAGCATTTTGCATGTCCTTATTGCACAAAGGGTTTAATGATTAACAATGAAAAAGCAAGCATTTTGCATGTCCTTATTGTACAAAGGGTTTAATGGTTATGATAATGCAGATCTTGATTACGGCCAACAATTCATCAAAAGACAATGGACAAGTAAGCATTTTGCATGTCCTTATTGTAAAGATCAGTTGGATCCTCTCTAACTTTTCTAGGGTCAAAATCCATGAAAAAATATTTTTTCTTTTCACCTTTTTTTTAGTGGTTGATTGTTTGTGTAATGGACTCTACTATGCCCAAATTCAAAGGGATTGAGTGATGCAAACAAATTTTCTAGTAGGAAGCAAATACTAGACCTTCCTCAAACTTTGTTAAATGAAATTATTTTTTTTGTAATCATGAACATAAAATCTTTTATGTTTCATCCTTAGATTCTGATCTCAATTTTCTCGTAGGATGCAAATACTAGACCTTCCTCAAAATTTGTTACACGAAATTAAATTTTTTTGTAATCATGAACATAAAATATTTTCTGTTTTGTCCTTAGATTCTGATCTCAATACCTACAATTTTAAAGCATGTTACTATATTTTAAGTAGAATATACTTAGATCCATTAAACCTTACAACTCTCCAAAGCTTAGGCTAATTTTAGCTAAAAGGAAGGAACATAAATGGCTTTTTCAATGTAGACTCAATGCTTACAGACAATGATTAAAAATGGAAGAACCAAAATGGCCTGATAACTTTTACCCACCCATCAATTTCCAATACCTTTGCTATTATTCTAAACCTAAACAAAGAGAGTAGAAGAAGAAGAGGAGCCTGGATGAGGTGGACCCTGACCTGCTTGATAATTTTCAAAAGATGGGCATGCCCTTGACTAGAAGAAGAGATTGACAAACATTGTTGTAGATGTTGATTTTGACAATGTTGTCATTGCTACCATGCATAGGTAGACTCTATAAGTAGTTGAGGTTATCTTTTGTTCGTTATAAGAGGTAATTCAGGAGTATATTGATCTAGTTAGGAAGTAGCTTGGCAGGGTTGTTCCTACCACTGATAACTATTAGGCTGCATTGTATTATTTTTTTTTAGTGATAAATTCTTCTATTAAATCCTAAAGCACACTTTGTCACTCATGGAAATATCCACCTATTTCAAGATGAATGAGATGGAGATCAGGAGGTTTGAGAGCACTCTTATTGTTTTAGATGAGAGGAGTTCTCTGAGGTGAGAAGAGTTCTGTGACATATATTGAAGGATGCAATGCACCATTTTATGACACCAAACATCTTGTTAATTTTAGGCAACAATGGTATGTTCTATGCTTTAGAGCAATTTTACTTCAATTTCTTTATTAGCCCAGTATTAATATTCAGATTAGCAATCACATCAAAATGATAGTAAAATGCAGATAGAACATAAGCATAAATAGTAGAAGACAAGCCAAGACAAGACGACACAAGATGTGGCACCAACCAAGGACAAACCCCAATGCGGGGAAACCCTTGATCAATTCTTATTTTAGTCTTCAATAGTTCAGTAAAGAGAGATAATATAATTTACAAATTTGATATTTTGATGATGATGATGATGATGATGATGGTTAACGTCCACTGAGACCAAATTGGTCTATCATACCTACAATTTTCTTAATTTTTACTTGTCTGGCTCCTCGTCTTTCTTGGCGAGATTGGTGTTGTAGCTTTCTTTCTTTTCTCTACGGTCTTCCAACTTCCTT